>CP135557.1:8225178-8329667 GCA_032402905.1 Khaya senegalensis | reverse complement strand
AAAGCAAATGCCTGTGAGATACTGATATGTAATATCAGGTACAGTTGACAATCCGCCCTATGATCCGCTCTTCTATTGCTCACATTATGGCACTAAACCGATATCTGATTTTAGGTATGTATACCTCATAATGTTCCCGTTAGCTTCATTTGCAATTTATATTCTAGTTTGCATTCAAATTGATTGCAGAAAAATACTTTAAAGTGGACTATTGCACTATATTTCGCCCATATCGGTGCTTGATAGGAAACCGATGACGATTTGGAGCCAAGCTTGGAAGGCTAAGAACATGAATATGAAGGGAACTAGGATGCTGCATGTGCACTGATGTGTGTCAAGCAAAAACTAGATGGATATGAAGAAGGTGGAATGAGAAGTGAACATGGGCAGGTAATTCTCAGCGTCTCTTGCCACATGCACGCACCCAATTTTTAAGTATACAGAGTTTGTGGTCTGCCTTCCTTTTTCCTTTCTCCTTCCTGGTGGATGAGCCCAGGTTTTGCCACTGATAACAGTTTGTATCATAGGCAAACAAGCCAATGAGGTCAATTAGTTGGTAAGTTAACTACTTGTAAATAAAATGAGTCTCTCCTATCAAGGAGAAAGTTACATACTCCCACAAAGGAGAGTAACATGATGCGTTCATGTTTCTTGAAAATGATTCCAACTCTTGCATGAACATCACAGTAGAATGCAGGCTCCCGGAATCTAAACAAGCTTGTAAACCCATGTTCGTTTACATAATTGTCTTATAAATTGGGCCTCGACAGTAACTTCAGTCAACTGATTTATAACAGCAGATGCTGCACAAACATTGTGCTGTCATAAGTGTAACTCTTTCCCGTGGTTGTAATCATCATCATCAGATGATCAAAACAATGTAAGTCAACTTTGGATGAGAATACCATTTATAAGAGTAAATCTTTCCCACGGTGTGACAGGCAACTATTATGTTGCCTCTTAAACGTGAACAGTGTTGATATTGTAGTCAAGCAGTTATCTGGACTTTTGGTATGCAGCTGAGTAAAATTCAAGGTGCAATTGCGGCCTTATGAACTGGATCCCATGTATGAAAGGTTTTGGCCAGAAAGAACCATTCTTTTCCAAGTTCACTATTTGAGAACCATCTAGCTTTTGCAATTGATTTGATGCCCAAGACTTCAGAAAACTAACAAATTCTTCTCATGTTACCAGAAGGAGTAAAAAACAAAACACTGGCAGCATACTGTTTTCATATTTGCTCTCTCAAAAGCTAATTACCATTGCCCAGATTTGAGAGATTGTATCAAATACGTGTCTTATCCAGAAACCAACCATATACAAACACACCGAAATGTTTAATAATGGATTAAACTTGGCTGCTTTTGCGTTCAGGATCCAGAATCTTATTTGGAAACCTTGGACCTTAGCAGCGCATGCTCTGCTCCTGTCCCTAACCCAACTCCCAACAACCAGAATTAGGCCCAATTACTTTTAACAGGGGTCATCTAAGGCTAAAATCGTAATTTTGAATGGGATAAAATCCATTAGCTGTGACCAAGGGTACCGCCTCTCTCTTCTTGACCAAAACGACGGGCTCCGAAACCGTCAGCGCCCACCGCCAAACCGAAACCCGAAACTAGAATAGGCGGTTCGGTTGGATAACTTATAAATACTCTGTGCATTACTTTTTCTCCCCGACCATCACTGTCACCCCATTCTATTCTGTTGTATTCGGACACGTTCAAAGTCGCTAGCCCAGAATCCTCACGTCCAAGTATCCTCATTAGCTGTATACGGTTTACACACGCATTACACTCGCAGGTTCTTTATCGCGTTTCTTGAGCGTACGGTGTCAGCTATTGCTATTTTCACATATATGTCTGGTTTTCATAAATTGGTTTTTCTGTGCCCATAACCGCAAGTCTTGATTTCTACTTTCTTGTTATAATGTTTTTCCAATTCTTTGATTTTTCTTTGTAGATATTTCTTTTTCTTTTTGTGATGGAATTTCTTCTTTTGTTAATCCATTCTGGAATCTGTTTTCCTCTGTAATTGCATTGTAAGTTTTCTTTGGTTTTTAGTCTTTTCAAAATGGCGAATCCAGATGGAATCACACGTGGGTTTAGTGTTTTAGCATCTAACAATCTAACAAAACATAGTTTAGGTAACCAATCAAAGCAAACGATTACCTTCAGTTCTGGTTCAGATACCATCCATGAGGAAGAATCATCATCATCACTTTCAGATTGCGAAAGTTCTGTTTCTGGTCCGGCCGTTGATCCACACTCATCGTCTTCCAACGGTTTGATTGGTCTACGTGAAGGAGACAAAGTTTATGACCTCATCAAAAGAAGATTGATTTCGGGATTGGGTGTTCTCGGGGCTCAAGTTAAGATTGTTTCTATACATAGAAACTCATTCGGTGGTGTTATGGGACAAGCCAAAGTTCAATCGTTTCAGATTTTTGCAAAAGCAGTGGCTAAAAAATATGGCGGCGATGCAAATGTGAAGTATGCTTGGTATGCTGGTGCAAAAGATGAGATTTGCAAGATTATAGAGCACGGTTTTGGCTATAATGGGAAGCTTAATAACAATGGATTCTATGGTTCCGGTGTTCATCTCTTTCCTGATGATTCCCCTATGGAATGGTAAGCAGTAACCAAGGGTTTTGCTTTTTTAATTTTATTAATGGGTGAATGCTGTGTATTGTGTTTCCAATCTTGTTTGGCTCTATGCAGCGTGAAAAACTCTGTTTTTGATGAAGAAGGGATGCGGTATCTGTTGCTGTGCCGTGTTATATTGGGAAGGGCAGAGGTCGTGCATCCTGGTTGTGATCAGTATCATCCGAGTTCTGCAGAGTTTGATTCTGGTGTGGACAGCTTTTTGTTGCCGAAGAAGTATATTTTTTGGAGCACTAACATGAACACGCATATTTTGCCGGAGTACATCATAAGTTTCAAGGCTCCCTCTTCTTTGAAAGGTAACCAACTCATGTTTTTTCTTATATTTTGTGGAATTTTTTATATTGACTTGTTCCAATTATGGGGTCGTTTTACTCAGTTGACTTAGTTGTTTAATTGTGTAGGGTTTGGGCGAGTTCAGGATTCTTTGAGAAGGCCGACTTCACCTTGGATGCCATTTCCAACTCTAATCTCTGCACTATCCAAGTACTTGCCTCCACCGGCCATTGCTTTGATCAACGAGTATCATAGAGATCACAAAGTAAGTGCTTCCTCATTGTTGCTCGTGGCTGGACATTAGTTGGCGTTTTCTTTTTCATTCTCAATATTTATGAGTTTGTGTACTTGAACTTGTTGCCTTTTAGGGAAAGAAAATATCGCGGCAAGAACTTATAAAACGACTGAGGCAATTGGCGGGAGACCAGTTGTTGATTGCAATCATCAAATCTTATAGAGCCAAGGTACTAATGAAACAAATATCCTTGTTATGATTGGCAGTTAAGCAGCTTAGATAACAATATGTATATGATGATGATGATAATATGTTAACGATGATAGAGCACATTGTAATTAATAGAATTTATTAACATCAACATATTCAGAATGGTGTTTCGAATCTTGTTTGTGATTCTACATATGAATAACAGCACCAATTTAGTATTTTGTTCTCAATCTGGATGCTATCACATATGCCATTTGAGAGAAATTTATCAATTATATTGTTCTTACGTAGAGTTTAGTTACATTCCATTCCACAATGGGGTTCCTCTGCCAGCTCTTTTTTCCGTAAATCCTTTAAAACGAAAGAGTTGAGTTGATAACTTTGATTATAGAAATTTATTGAGCACGAGCTCTCCTTTGTGTGTTGTAGTTGTTTGCTATGTAATGCCTACTAATGTTCTTAAATTGGTAAATGATTTCAGTCCAAATAACTTTCAATTTGTATCGTTATGGAACCCCGGTTTTTTTGGCACCAACATTGTTAATAGAAGTAGTAAAGAAAGCATTATTGATGATTCTTTACTTTCCTTGGTTAGATAGAATCTTACTTTAAAAAGTTTGGTGTCTTCTAGAAATATGATTTTCATGTCGTATGGTACTCTAGGGCATATAAGCAAGGTTCTCTTACTTTACTGGGAAATCTGAATTCATTGGGCAACAAGAAAGTGGAGGACAAATGTTTTTATTTAATTTGATGCTTTATACCTTCTCCTTTGTTCTTGGGCCTTATTTAGTAGGCAGTTTATCAGCAAACGTGTCTCATTGTTGAAGAAACGTAATCCCTTTATGTAGTGTTACTTGCTGTTAGTTGATTTATGAATTCTACTTTTATGCTCTTTATGTTTTATCCCTCAACTCATTTAAGTTTTTGCTTTGTAAGTTTATGTACAAGTAAATCTTATAGAAGAATTATTTGTTTGGATCTCCAGCAACTCTGAGCATCAACTGGACTTCTACAATGGCTCAAGACGGAACTAGAATAGACTGGAAAACCACAGAGCGCCGGCCAATGTAAATGTATCAATCCTGTGTGTGTTTGACGGAGTTGTAATGGATCAGGGACGAGTTTGAGATCGGTGAAAAAGGGAAGGGGCATGAACTGACCATGTTTTATCACAGCTAATTCAAGGTGCTGAAGATGATCCAGCAGAAGACAAGCTAATTGAGTACTCGCGTTGTAATGGATTGTCCAGTAGTTTCTCACAAAAGTTTCCGTTTTCTATTTACATCACACTGCTTGTTAGGCATTTTCGGCAGTTGTCTGGCCTCACTCATTTTCCAAATGTATGTAATGTATCATTTTTGATTGAGTCAGCCCTCTGCTTATCCATGTTTTATCTTTTGCTATGCCAATGCCTTGAAGGGAAAGGCATTAAGACTACTCTCCTTCCACTGTGGGCAACATCACTCTCAAAATCAAGCTAAGTAGGGATTTATTTCGAACCCAAGAGTGGGCTCTAACTCGGGTTATATTGTTATGGGCTTAAATATTGAGTTATGTTATTAATGTGAACTAATTAAGATTAAATTTCGAGCCTACTTTTGAGTTTAAATTTGAGTAATATAACTATGAATTCAAATTTAAACTCATATAATTATTGAGAATTGAACTCAAAATTCAAGGGAGATATAATATTTGCTATGGATTATAAGGATATTTGTTATGTAAAATAATTTTTTTTATATATATCTATGTTATACGTTGTTTTAAGTTGTTGTTTTAAGTTATAAATGATCATACGAGGTAAAACTATTTGATAATTTTAAAATTAATTAAGTTGATAAGAGAAAAATAAAATTAATTAATTTTATGCAAATAATGTTAAAATAAAATTATTTTAAAAATTTTTTTAATTGGGTATTACCAATTGGTTTTCGCATATAATTTCCCAATTCTAAAGGTTCATGATGTTGGGTCTCTTGTCTTCTTGGGTTGGTGCAAGGTTTAGCAATCAAAGCCAGTGACCCAAAGAAACATTAATGACTTTATTGGTATGGGAATAGTCCAAGCCCACTAAGTAAATTTCTTTGCCTAATCTGTGTAAAAGACCATCGATTAAATTACCATTAACAGCCAATCCAACATGTGAACTGAAAGGAAGACAAATTTGAGACAATTAGTAAAAAATTGAAACTGTTAAAGCTAAGTTCATGTTTTATTTTGGTAGTCAAGGATTCGTACGTGGTGGAGGGCATGAAATATTAGTAAATATTAGACAGACTGACTTTGTGGTTTTCAATTATATATAATATAATCTATGTCAACGTTACAGGCAGATTAATGAAGCCGGCATCCATGAATTCTTTTCTTGTTCTTTTCGATGGGATAGACTTACTAACGACTCCCACCAAAGAATAACTGTAGTTGGTACCACCCAATTGTATTATTATTATTTATTATTATGATTCTACAACAGTTGTATTCCCTACTTGTCTTCTTCAATATAGTTGCAGCATACATAATTTTAATTTCTAAAGGAATCTGAAACATACAAAGAAACTTAAGAGATACTAAAAGTGTTTTTAAGTGAGTTATGCAAATAGGGTAGTAGAGTTTTTAGACAGATAATGTTTGTCTTTGTCACTTCAACCTCAGAATCGAAAGATGAAAATGATGTGTTCTAGAACAAGGATTCTTTGAATGTTTCTTGGGATTGAAATGGAAATGACGTTTTGACTGTCTGTTAACCCTGATATTCATACAGCTTAATCTTAACAGATTGGTAAGTTTTCTAGAAGAAATTGACAAGATGCAATAGATTGTAGCCCAGTATATCAGTCTAGACTTCTTCTAGAATTGATATAGTTATTTATGCGTGTTCTTGTTTTCATCATGAGAGTGATATACAAAGCAGCATATAATTAGCTTAGTTGGGTGTGAACTGTGACAGCCCCAAGAAATATCAATAACCTCCCAGCCCAGGTGATAATTATGGAGCTAATTAACAGTTACATCAAGTCATCAACCGAATACATTGTGTGGAGTCGTGCCCTTTCCTTGTTCTCAAAGTTGTTATCTTCATCTTCATGATAAGTTAGCTCTTCTTCTTCTTCTTCGTCATCATCATCATCATCATCAAAACGTGCAATAGATAACTCAAAGTCAATTCTTCTGTAATACTCATAAGATAAATAATAACGAGGATAAGGCGTGTGACGCATGATAAAATGAAATATATTCCAGTGAGAAAACTTGCGAATGGAGGAATGCTTCGATGATCATCAATCATTCCAAAGTGTATAGAATTTGATTTCTTATTAGACAAACCTAATGACAGTGCCCTTCCATCCATTGTCTTTTGCAATACATAGATAGCTAGCTAGCCAGCCTTGACCCAAAGACAGACAAACAAACTCTAGATCATACTGTATATATGTTCATTTTCATATTCATATTCACCCCTGCATGCATACTCTTAATTGATTCCAATGGAAGTAATCATTGTCAGCAAGTCTAAACATAACAAAACAAACGTGGAAGAATATAAATTAATGTTGGATGGGTAGGTAACACCAAAGAGATTATAACGTTTAAGGGGCAATCAGCCCAACACCGAACACCATTACGGAGGGAGAGGTTGTAGGTTATCCGATCTGTCTTACACCAGCTGTCTCACATAGATTTGGCTTCAGCTTTACATCCTTCCTTCCTTCCTTCCAAAACAAGGCTTTCTTGTCTTTACATCACTACTTGCATTTTCTTTGTGCAAAAGGGCCACAGAATTTCTTACAGATTTTAATGCATAAATATACTGTCATTTCGTGTCATATACATATTCACAGGGATATTACATTACGTGGAGTTATATTCATGTTCATGCTGATAATCTTGTGCATACCCAGTGGAAATTAAAATGAAGCTGATTTGGCAACTAAGTGACAGATTAAATGAGGCTAGCAAGGTTTCTTTTGCATTTCATTTCTTCTTTTTGAAGTTTAACGTCCTTCTCCTTCTCATGAAATTGGCCTGGGGGGGACTCGTGTGTTGATGTCATCTTTACAAGTGTTGGTTAGTACTTACCGTTCAGATTGTGATGGCATGGAAATCAGCCACATGCCACTGATGTTGCCGACAGTCAATTGTTAGCCACCGTCTCTTCCTCCATCAAATATTATTCACAAATATAAACAAAAAGACAACAGCTATGCTATCTCACATTAACTCCAGAGCGAGGGAAGGGGGGTCTGAGCGTCAGGTCCCCCACCTAAATCCAATCCATTCAGTCCCTAGATTGCATACAAACAACCTATGAATTGAACTGAATTGGATTTAATTTGTACCAAGTGGATATCCGGACACATGTGAACTCCTTTTACTTACTCTTCCACGAATAAACTCAGTTCCTGTTCCGTGTGAGCAAAGAAAACAACTTTCTTTCTTACTTACGTGCTGATGATACAAACGAAAACCAAATGGCACTTTTTTAAAGAATGAGAAATCTAACAAGTAAATAAAGCCTCAATATTATTGGTCACATTTTAACCAAATTCTATATACCTACATCGCCCAATACCTTCCCTATCAAAGCCATGGCGCGTACTGCCTTCACCCAGTATTATTAATTATTGACCGTTCGGTATTTCCACAAGGTGAACCAACCGAGCACACTATTATCTATATATCCCACACTTTTTGTTCATTTCCACCAACTTCTTCCTCCTCTTCTCTACCTCTCTCTGCGTGTGTGTTTCTATTTGCTTATTTCTTTGTATTTTCTAAGCAGAGACAGCCGCACGGCAGTGTTGTAATTTTTCTTTCAGAAAAGAAAATGCAGGCAAGCCCATTTATTTCGTTTTCTCCGAGCTCTCCTAGCTTTAGCAGCTACTCTTCAGCAAATCTTGCTGAGATTGCTGCGAGAGTTGTTGAAGAATTCAGGAGTGAGTCTGATTTGGATTCTGATATTTTCCACTGGGATGACACGGGAAGTAATCCGTTTTCCTCCTCCCGGAAACAGGAGGAAGAAAAGGGTGCTTGTTGTAATGACGAGAATAGTAACGAAGATGGAGAGGTTGATGGAGAAGAAGAAGAAGAAGAGTTTGAATTTGCTATTCTGTGTAGAAAACCAGACTCTCCTATCTCTGCTGATGAAATCTTCTACAACGGTCAGATAAAGCCAATTTACCCTCTCTTCAATACAGATTTGCTTTTAAACGATTCCCAGCATCAAACCGGCAGCAGCACTGACAACAAACCAAAAATGAATCGATTGCCACTGGGGAAGCTTATGTGCGAAGAACGCGAATCCTCTACTGCCTCTGCTTCTTGTTCATCGTCAGAAGCCGACGATCTTGATAATTTACAGCCAGGAACGTACTGCGTCTGGACACCAAAGGCTTCTGGCAGTATTCAAGAATCACCGGGGGGATCGTGCAAGAAGAGCAATTCAACGGGATCTTCAAAGACATGGAAATTCAGAGACTTACTTTACAGAAGTAACAGTGATGGGAAAGACACGTTCGTGTTCTTGACGCCCAACAAGAAGAACAACACTGATAATCGAAAACAGGGTCATGAAGACAATAATACTAATAACAAAGGGACTAAAGCCGCAGGAGCAGGGAAAGTTAAAGTTGTTGAAGAACATTATGTTAAGAACAGAGCCATGAAAGAAGATAAGAAGAGATCGTTTCTGCCACACAGGCAGGATTTGATGGGTTTCTTCAATAATATCAATGGCTTGAGTAGGAATTTGCATCCATTCTGAAATTTCTTTCCATGTGAGGTATATAACGTGTATCAGTGACTTAAATTTCTTAGAATTTTCTCAAGAATTATATATGATTATAAGTTTTTCTTTTATTTAATCTTCTGTAACTCTACATGAGTGACTTCGGTGATCTATTTGTTTTGTGTTAATGGATGCTTGAACTTTAAAATCGACGATCAATTTTCATTTTCCTTTTTCTCGACGGGATCGGGTTGCGATATGAATTTCTCGACGACAGACGAGGGTGGGAAAGTTTCTGGTGGGCCTCGCACGTTATATTGGAGAATCATCATGACTGCATCCAAAGAAAGTTTAACCTGTGTTAACATATAATTAATGTCTAAACGGATGAAAATCGGTGATTAATTTGAATCATTGACATGTTCCAAACTGACTGGCATCCTTTCTTTCTGAAATACACATCTTAATTTAACTATGAGTATTTACAAAGTCAATACGGAAATTGATAAGGAAAGAATGATCAATTGCTGCACCTTGCTTGGATGTATACATACATTACGTGATCATTACATAATCATAAGTTGACAATTAGATACCTCAAGCGATATACTTTACTCAATTTATTGTTTTTGGTTGAATTAGATTTTGTTTCTTGTGTGTGTGTGTGTGTGTATAAAATACAGATATGCAGTGGAAGCAGGTAAGGAAAACGATGCAGTCCTGAGTGTTGTGTCTCTAATGGAGAGGAGACTTGAGAGAGAAAATATCCACCCAGATTTACAGCAAATTGCCTTTAGATTTGGGTCCCAGGTAAAGGGCAGTGTTGGGTGGTGATTGGTGAAACTGAAACAGTAGAGCTGTAGAAGGCATATGTATGAAATCATCTCTGATTTATTTTTCAATTTCCAGTTGAGTAGCCTGGTACATTTAGTCATTGGTGGGATCCATTAGAGCAATAACTCTTCACCAGTGGGAAGGAAAAGGGAAAACGGAGCTAGGCAGCAATATCCTAATTTATGTTCTGTTTGAAGACCAATGGGTCTTGGTCTAAGTATTGGTCTATGCCTTTTGTCATGTTCTTCTACCAAACCCCATTGGAAAATGTGCAAAAGTGAAAAAACAAAAGAGAAAGCTTCTTTTTTGGCCTTTCCAGTGTCTAGTCTCAATCGAGAGAAATGGGGAACTGAGAAAATCTCTGAAGATGATCTGATCCAAGTGTTCTGTCAAAAGAAACTTAAGATAACCATGGAAACATGGAAAAGCTCACAAAGTGTCTGTTAATAAACATTTAGTAGCAGTGAAAGCTATCAAGAGTTAATTATTGAGATGGCTCCCAGGAGGCCATCTGCAAGAATCAGAATTTTTGTTCTCCAGAAAAAAAAGAAGGGGGGGATACCTAGTAAGTGATTGATGCTAGTAAGTGATTGATGCAAGTAAGCTTTGTTGCAGCTTCTTGTACACATTTTCATAAAGGGAGAAAACTGAGAAGTAGCAGTGGGGTATTTTCGCATCATTTCTTTTACTTTTTATATATTACAATGACAAAGCCTGTAACCCTGTTATCACTAGTAACAACACCACAGCTATCCATATTTCTCGGGTACTCAACCAAATCTCCATGACTTCCACATCATTCCCACTTTGCACAAGTTCTTTTCTGGGATGAATTTTAAGACCGACGATAATGATAAATTCACAGAAAATTCATTCAATTAATCATTCTAAAAGTCCTACCTCAGCCACCACAGCAAGTATGCCACTTGCCAACAGTTGGCATAAAAGTGTCTTGGCAAATCATACAGTTTGATATTTGGATAACTCTCAAATTTCCTAGTGTCCTTTAGATTAGGTGTATATGCTGGAGTTGAGTGAGTGAGTGGGTGAGAGGAGAGGATTCCTCAATGAATAGTTGGCCAGACCATGTTCACATGAACCCCAACTTTAAATGCTCCTTTCTTTATTTTTTTTTTCCTGTAAATGGCAGACCATGGTTTATCTTCATGTCTACGTCCATCCCAATGTTTGTACCATTAAAATGCCATTTCTCTATTACAGGACATAAGCCTATTAGCCATAAGCATAAGACTGCAGTGGAAAAAGCTAGAAAAGAAAAAGCCAGCTTTGCTTTCCTCATTTTACATAACTGATGACCATTCACTCGGACATACAAAAAGTATAAAACCACAGGAATAGATTAGATGCTTGCTAAAACACATTCGATGATAGAGAATGCATTAGCTGTTTGAAAGCGATTTCCTTTTTCTACAGTTGGGACCCAACAATCAGAGGCTGTGTTAACATATAGTTTGACAAACTAAAGCTAGGTTTATACGGTCAAATCCTATTTGTTTTTAAATGGAATTTTCAAAGAAGGTTGAATCTAAGTAAAATTTTCATCAATGTCTACGAAATTAATTAAGAAAATGCTCATGATTTTGCTTGACTCTATGAAGAGAGAAAGAATGAGACAACGTGAAAAAGGAGTTCTTGATAAGTCATCCGTGTTTAGTGGGTGTTTAATTGTATTGTCGGATACCCAGTTCTAGTATAAACGTTTACATTGCATTGCCTCGAGAAATTTGCAAATCCCATGTGCCTCCGAAATGATGAATCTCCAACGACAAAACATGGTTCAAACGGCTAAAGGACAGGAAATAACCTGGAAATTAATCTGCTGCATGCATTAAATGTATATGTATGTTCTCACTGAACTTTCGGATGAGTAAACTGATTATTCTATCAAACTCCCCATGCTCATTTTATAAAATAGCTTAGAAAGGGCTGCATTTATAATTGAGGGTCGGCACCGCCACTACTGGATAATGCATCTTAATAAATATCATACGGAGGAAAGAACAAAGTGATGATAATATGGTAGCAGCTAGTTCTGTTCTAATATAGTTCTAAATTTGCAATCAAGCTAGTGCTTTCAATAATGTAGATATGCAATTATCAACTAGAACAGTGCAGTTGTCGGGTGAGTTATAGACTATAAATTATGGACCTCTAAATTAAGATCTCTAACCAGCGCAACAGAAATTGAGGTGGGTTATGCTTAAGTACCACGAATTCATTACACCTGATATGATCTGTTATTTAAAGAACAGAGGCATGCAGGCTTCCCACCCCGCCCGATTTGAGTACATTTTGCTTAAAGAAAGCATCTTCATTGTACATAATTGTGGACCATTATATTTTATAATATATTTCAGAATCATGTGCACACTTTAAATAATTTTTGGCAGTCTAATTCTTATTTTTTGGCTCACGTTTCGGCCCATGCCTAGTTAAACTTTGATGTCATTGAGTAGGAAGATTGCAGGCTTCTAGTGTTTAGACCCTACATTTAGGCTTCTTTTATTGAATACTTTTTTTGCCCATTTGATATTGGAATTACAATTTGCAGTTACTGTGCTTGTTTTTTTTTGGGACTGCGAATTGCAAATTTTCCTCATCTTCCTTCTTCTTTTACTGCAATTAAGACAACATCAATACTGCAATTGAGTAGAAAATGCATTCATACATTTTACACTTATAAAATGAGCACGTATTTTGAATGTCCATCTTATATATTTTTACATAATATTGTTACCATTGCTCACATGCGTCAGCCCAACATCCTTGGTAAGGATACAGTTTTTGACAGAGTGTAAACACATCTCCCCAGTTCTCAAATTATAGCATCAATGCTGTCGCTCAAACAAGAACAGGGCTTCTACCGATTGAATGTTGCAAACTAGCTGCATAATCTCGTGCCCACAAATCAAAATGTACTATATCTTCTAGGGAAGGCAAAGCCACCAATTCTGCCTGGTGCTTTTCACATGTTAACTCCACAACCTTGAATATATCCAGATAGCCAATCCTATATACAAAGCACATATTACATCTTAAATCTATATTTTGAAAGAGAAGACATCACGTGAACTAATTTATACTAGCAAACAGGAGCGAAACGAAGCATTGAGGAAAAAATAATTGTAGTTGGACATTCTAGAATTATATCATTTAAACTTTAGGCAGATCATCATGCAAGAAAAATCTTTTCTTTTCATGGGTGTGTACTAATGCAGTTAAGTTCACAATTGTTGGTAAGACAACCAACTTTTCCTGAATGAAATAATCATAAGACAATCAAAGTCAATGAATTTTGAATATTATTTCCTACAAATAACAAACTATGTATTTCAGAAGTTATGCAGCAAAACTAAGATATCATGATCATCAAGCATATTTAGGGTTCTTCGGCATGCTCCTTGTTTAAATATAAAATCACATAAGATTGAAGGCAAAACCAGAAAACAAACTCATCAAGATGTCTTAAAAGTTCAGAAAGGAACATTTTCTATCAAGACAATATTGAGACAAAAGATACATACTTTTCATCGATGAACATCTCTACTGCTTTCTCATTTGCTGCACTAAGAACTCCTGTCATGGTACCTCCGGCCCGTCCAGCAGCATAGGCAAGATCCACAGATGGATATTTAGCAGTGTCAGGAGTCCTAAATGTTAATGAACCAAGCCTGCATCATTTCTTTCAATATGAGTCACACATCTAAGAATGACTTAGCATATAAAAACACAATGCAAGATTGTTTTAAACATCTCAAGTAAACAGTCCCCACAGAAAGAGGCTTCTTCTCATTAAAACATTTGTTTCAGAGACGAAATAATGGAGGCAGAACAAAATAAAAATACTTGCAAGTTTGCAACCATCTTAATTGCCATGCATCAGTTAAAAGTACTTGTTTCGACAAAGGATCACAGTTCATTCCATCCTTGTCTTTAAGGCATACCAATCTCTGCATTGAAATGATAAACTAGATGACAGGCATAGTCGGTAAGTATGTAATAAAGTTAAATATCAGTAATCTTTTATCAGTCATAGAGTACCTATTGATTGCACAAACAGAAAAATCCAATTGTGAAATTTGAAGTCCTCCCAAGCCACAAGTTTCAATAGATAAAAGTTTGTCAAAGACTTGGGTTGAATTTGGGTCACTTTTGAAAGTAAAACTACCTCCCCAGAAGTTGAGCAGAAATTTACTTATTCTGAAATATAATGGCATGGACTTTTCATTTTTGAAAAAGAAAACAGATGATGTTTAAAACTATAATTTGACAAGGGAAAAGGGCACTTACTTGGCAAGATCAAGGCGAGGCCATGTAACTTCAGAGCAGTAAATTCTTTCTGGCCAAGACATTGTATAAATGATTGGTAAGCGCATATCAGGCCACCCCAACTGTGCAATAACAGAAGAATCCTGAAAAGATACAGGTATGAAAGCAGAAATAAGAAGATAAGAACAACTATCAAGATTTACACAGAGTTCACCTCATCTCAATGACTGCTGCTATAACGTGACATCTGGAAAGAGCAAAACCTGTGTTTCAACCATGGAGTGTATAATAGATTGTGGATGAATTACTATCTCAATATCATCATATTCAGCTCCAAACAGATAATGGGCTTCAATTACTTCTAAACCCTGTGAAATAATAAAAGAGTGTGATGATCTTAACTCGGTATCAAATTGTATAATGGACATGTTAGATAAAAACAAACCTTGTTGAAAAGGGTGGCAGAATCCACAGTAATCTTTTTTCCCATACTCCAGTTAGGATGCTTCAATGCATCCACTACTTTAACTTCTTTCAGTTTCTCAACCGGCCAATCCCTATCAGTAACAATGTGAACAAATTATTCAATCAAGCCTCTTAGCAATGCACCCAATTGATAACAGTTAAAATGCAGAAAAAGTGGCATTCCAAAATTTTTCCATTAAATATTGATATGTCAAGTCAAATATCCATCCACTATGAATGTACCAAAATTGACAGAATTGAGATGTATATCTTAGCCAAAAATGGAT
Source organism: Khaya senegalensis (assembly GCA_032402905.1). Lineage (NCBI taxonomy): Eukaryota > Viridiplantae > Streptophyta > Magnoliopsida > Sapindales > Meliaceae > Khaya > Khaya senegalensis. Next base: position 8,314,679 of record CP135557.1, on the reverse strand, counting down.
ATGGATAACATGCAAATTAAAACTAAACTAGTAAACACAAGTACAAGAAAGAAGGTTGAGCCTGAATATGAATGATGCCGATATGAGTTATGCATTATAGGAAAAAGGAAAATACAACTCCCAGAGAATAGGTTAACCTATACGATTAAAGAGTCTAACAAGAATTATAATCCTGCACCTGAAGGCCCCACCAGATGCAGTTAAAATAATGCGCCGAAGTGCACCCTCTGGCAAGCCTTGAATACACTGCAGAAAGGAGAATTCTTTAAACCTCTATAGTCAGATCATGCAAGGTCATTTACCAAGCAAAATATGTAAACGCCAAAATTACAATAAAAACATCATAAATGCATTGGAAGTATCTATTATTTACATGCAACATTTTGGATGTACTCAGTAATTAACACATTTTCAGACCTGAAATATGGCAGAATGTTCTGAATCGGCTGGAAGAATTTTTATGTTATGCTTGTGAGCTAGAGGAAGGACAAAAGGACCACCAGCAATCAGTGTTTCCTTGTTGGCCAAAGCTATATCTTTCCCTGCTTCTATTGCAGCAACAGTAGGCTGTGAAAAAATAACAAGAGAAATTTCAGCTGGCAAATTCATGTTTCTGATGACTGAAATCTTGGTGCTTCCACTCTATCAGTCAATATGGATTCTAACAAGGAACTCAATATTAAAATCGCAGACTTACCTTTAATCCTGCACAGCCTACTATCCCTGTCACCACAGTGACAGCATCTGGGTGTCGGGCAACCTGGAAAGGAATTCAAAACAATATCTCCTCAATGATAAGAATTACTTCCATCAGTGGAACCAAAGGAAAGGGAATGGAATGGATTTGTACCTCAATAACTCCCTGTTCTCCTGGAATAATCTCAGGCTTTTCTTCAACATTAGCCAAAGCCTCTTTCAGTTCATCAACTAATGACTCATTTCTGACAGCAACCAATTGAGGTTTGAATGTCTTAACCTGCAATATGGTAAAGGATTATAGAGAGCTAAAGCTACCAAACTGGGTTTCAACACACTCAATCCAGGTTGTTATATCAAAACTTCATTCTCATAGATTTTAACGAATAAGTTTGACCATGAGCAGAAATATATGTTGCCAATTTAAAGTTCTAACAGTGAAACAATTATCTATATGTTAAAAATAAATAATAGGAAATACTTTTCTGGTAGTGTATTCTCTAAAACCCAAATTTTTGAGGTACAAATTGATAGTTTACCACCAAGCAATATGTAATTCGTAAATCAAGTTATATTTGACCATCACTGTCTCTGAGTGTTGTAAGTCGTACTAAATAGAGTATTGCATGTTCTATTGAACATTATCAAACTGGGTGCTTACCTGATCAGCAAGAAGAGTTACATTTGAACCAGCTGCCAGCGCCACAACTTTGAATTTATCTGGATGCTCCGCAATTATGTCCAATGTCTGCATGATGTGGCAAAATATATTATGCACACACAACATTTGTTAGCTCAGAAAAAGACAGCTTCTAGTTAATTAATATGAATTAACAGGAGGAATAAGAATTACAGGTCAAATGAAGACTATGAAACAGCAATCATAAACTTCCTTTGGCTTTTAGTCCTGCTATGATCTTTGAATTTTATTCCACAACAATAATGTTGTCCCATAAAAAACTTTTTTTTCCTAGTAGCAACTCAAAACAGATCCCACATACCTCTTGCAACAGGGTTTGTTCTTGTTTTCACTTATCATTAAATTCTTACCTATCAGAAAACTAAAACATTTTTAATTTACTTGGAATCTCTGGATGCATTTTAATACCTGAGTTCCAATGGAACCTGTTGATCCAACCACTGAGATCGGCTTTGGACCATCCCAAGTCTTTCGACCTGGCTCCGGAACGGCTCGGCCTGGCCAGGCCGGAGGAGGTGCCTGAGAAGAACATTGAACTATTCTGCCAAACGATGTTCCACCATCCTTTTTCTTCAAAGAGAACTGACCTAGAAAATCAGAAACCGGAAAACTTTAAACTTCATCAACTCAAAAAATTGGAAGTTCAAACACACTAACACAATCACCACCAAAAAAACTGATAAAGATACTCTAATCCATATATCAAGCTTAGAAAAATAAAACGCAACCACTGATTTAGCAAAGCTATCAGTAAATCTGACAAGTGAAGAAAGTTAGGAAGCAAAAGCTAAAGCTGCATGCAAGTAATAAGCATCCTAGTAAGAACCCCGATGCCAACTATCATTAGTTAGAATGAAAATTGCTTTGTAACAGTATCAGCCAAAGCCTAATAAAAAATCGAATGGAAAATAAGAAAGTGGGCTATCTGGAACGAAAAAGAATATCAACATTCAACAGGGGCAGCATTCAACCCATAAAAAGCTTTTATCTTTTTCTTTATCCTAACTTTTGGCAGCTGAAGAACAAAAATAAAATTAAAAGTGTCCCAGTAAAAACAAAACTACAAATTAAGCTTTCTTGGGTTGTTTCCTGATTAACAAAACACAATGGCCAAAAATTAAGAGAGAGAGAAAGAAAAGAAAAAAGGAAAAAGGCAAAGAAGGAAGTGAAGCTAGAACCTGAAAGCTTGGGGAGACGATGGTTGGACCTGGTAGTATCCAAGAAGGAGATAGCCTTGGTTTCAGATGGAGATAGCAAATTCAAAGCCATCCCAATTACTACTCTCAGTTCAACCCACAACACAGATACGAGTTCAGAGTCACAGACAGACAGATAGACAGACAGCCAGCCAGCACCACTCAGCGCTACTAAAATAGAAAACAAGGAAAGCAGGCAAACGAAGACAGCAAATGAAAACGTACTGTTTTGTTCCTGTTAGTGGTGCGAGAATCACATGCGTGTAGCAGGGCGTATAAATTATTTATTTATTTAATATTTTTATTTATTCATTTTGTGGTACAATAATGGCAATTAATAAATGAGGAAAACGAGCAAGTGTCTGTGAGAGATGGGATGGCTACACGTGGCAAAGGTCAATACCATTACGACGCCGTTTACGGAGAGCACGAGGATATCAAGTAGACGTCCTTGTATGTTAACTCCTCTTGATTCCATCGGCATGCGTCCAAGTTTTGGCTCCTTCGATTTTGTCATTTAACAGAGGATAAGGATTGGATGAATAAGAGATTGGAATCTTAACAAGACCCTTGTGCAAAACATGGAATAGCTACTAGAAGAGAAGAGAAGAGAAGAGACTTTCGTTTTCGGAAAACAGAATGTGTTTCTTCTATTTGACATTTAATGAGGTGAAACCGTGTTAAATTCTATTTGAATTTAAATTAATATAAAAATAATATAATTATTAAATAAATAAATACGATATAATATAATTAATAATTTTATTAAATTTTAATTTTAATTTTTAAATATATAAATTTATTTATGGTAAAGTTAATTATTTAAATAATTATAATATATTAATTTATTTATAATTTTATTATTTTATTTAATATATTTTTTTATATATTTTAAGTAATTTAATTATATTTATTATATTTTAAAATATTTTTAATTATATTTAAAATAAAAATAATTAATATTTATGTATATAATATTATAAGTATTATAAAAATATATTACAATATATGAAAAAAATAAATGAATTATACAAATATAATCTATTTAATTATTTAGTAATTTTGTTAAATTAAAATTTTTAATTTTTAATAAATAAATTAAATTTAAATTAATTTTTATTTAATATAATACAAATATAACACTATAGATAACTGAAATTATTGCTCCCAATTCACATTCAATTATGAGGCCCCCATGATGATTATTATTATTATTATTATTATTAATAGTTTCCCACCAAATCGTGGAAAGGAAAAATGATTTTGCCACCTGCCAAACGTCTGTAAGCTATTATGGCAAGCAAGTGCTGCTTCGACTTCGTTTCTTTTACTAGTTGTATTAAGGATAAGTGGACGTCTTTAAATCTGTTGATTCCGTTGCAAATACGTCCAAAATTATGAGGCAGACATAGAGTGATGCATTGCCGACCCCATTTCCAATTCCCTATTGGCTAGCTGGTAGTCATTTTTTTATTGAATCAATTTTGAGGCATCTTGTCCAATTCCAATTGATACCAAATCAAGATCCCTAATCCCTTACTTCGGCCTCTTCCCACCTCCCAAGTCTCAAGCCATCGCCACTCGGCCCTTCCATAACTCTATTATTATTATTATTATTGTGGAGAACCCATCTCTCTATTGGAGTGGCACGTACGTTGTAGCACTAAATGCATCATTGCACAATCTTTTCCCTTGTGAATTTTAAACAAGAATTGTACCTTACCATCATACATACATCCAAACAATAAAATGACTAAATTATGATGGATTTAGAATGCAATTTTTGAAAAGTTTATCAAATTCCACATAAGAAAAAAGTGCACGTTTCTTGAGAGTCTGTTTGGTGTGAAAGGAGATGGTGAGTCAATAATGTAGTGTCCAACTTCACAAAACCACTTTCTCCATCTTTACGATTACCCTATCTCCAAGCACTTTGTAAATTAAAAAATCAGAGTGGGTAGGCTAACCTTTCTGTGCACGATTATAAGAAAGTGAAAGCAATGACAATATAATATTTAAGCCCTGAGAAATGGGTGGTGCATGAAAGAGAAAGCTAGAACAATCCTACTACATAGAGTCAAAGTTCTCCAACCAGCATACACTACAATTCAGATTATCAAGTGAAACTGATGATTAAATTCCAGACTCAGCATGAAAGCAGTAACCCACTCAGTTTGGATTTTCTCAAGTTCTACAAAGTCCAACACATAATGTCTGTAACTCATAGGCTGCGGATGATTCAACGCTCCTTGGGCTAACATATTTCTGGTTTATACACAAAGTTAACAACCGTATGCTTTCACTGTCAATTTGAAACCTTATTCTCTGTCCGGGATCCAACTGATTGTTTTGCATTGATTTTTTATATCCTAGAACACTATTTATTATCATTCTCTAGAGTATGCATTGAGTACCTGAGCTCAAGTTGATCACATAAAGTGAATCTCCATTCAGTTTCAGCTAACCCTCGTGGATGTGTTCTTGTTCTTCTTGTATCTCACTTGAGTTCAACACTGGGCCCTTGCCATTAATCTCTTCTGCACCTCCTGTTTCAGATATTTTTGTGACCCTCTGCAACTCATCAGTAACATCTGAAGGCTGAGATACTGACTGATCAACAGCCACTTCTTTCTGAACTGATGGTTTTGGCCTTCGGATGGCTTCAGCTGCCTCTGGCATTGCAACAGGAGGTGGCTGGGGAGGAACCCATGTTCGCTGAACTGGTGGCTCATTGGTTCGTACACCATAAGGTCCATCTTCATTTTCAACCTCTGTGATCCTCACATTCTTTCGCTGCCACCAAGGAACTGAACTATCATTGTCTAACTGATAGTTCAGCCCATTATCTTGAACCCTAGCATTCAAGCCTTCCCCACTTACTTGAGACTGAAGTACTTGGCTCGAGGCATTTTGGGCCTGGCTAGCCTCCCAAGGCTACTCGGTAGGAGCAAAAGAGTAATCATCAGTATGGGGTAAATTCAAGGAACTTCAAGATTCTCTTTACTCAGCCATATATCTGAATGCACTTTAGCAAATGCCACCAAATTTACATGAATCCTTTTTTCACTATTTATAGCAGTCATATTTTATTTTTATTTTTTTTCCAGATCGAGGCTGGTTTTGAACCATTTCAATGAAAAATGAGGTAGCCATTGGATACCTGCATTTTTCTTAAATAGTCCAAATGCCAAACAGGTGAAATGGTTGAGAGTAATGTAACACTATGTACCACCTATAGTGATGTAGGAATTATTAAATTGATGGTGCCAAAGTAAAGATCTGGCCCCCATCTATATGAGTTGACCTCACTCTTTAAATGCTAAACAACGTATTGAGTGATGAAATCTGATTGCTAATAAAACCAACAAATTCAATGAGATGTTTCTAATCCGTGAATCTAATGAAAAAGCACACCTTAGCTCTTGGTGCTAATCGAGGATTTGATAGTTGCTGGTTTGGGTTTGGAGGTAGATCATTGATGTCCTGTATATGAAAACAGAAAGATTGAGAATCAGCATTGACCAGCAAACAAGTCAATCTCAATCATTAGTAGCAGGATTAGTTACCCTAATGTTGGAAGGTTTCTCCCCTCTCTGGACCATTGCCATGATCTGCAACATAATTTTAAAAAAAAATCAATTTAGCAGAATTCTTTCAACCACCAGCCAAGACAAACATGTTAGATAAATGATAATATTTCTTAGGACTCATTGTTCAGCAAGTAAGAAAAAAGTGCTGCCAATATAGATGTAGCTAGAAATGGACATGTTTATACACAAATTAAATTTTGCAGTTAAAGAATAAAGTTTTCTGAGAGATAAAGCCACAGTGAAAATACTTGCCTCCATGTATGACTTCGGGTGAGGAGCAACAGAGGGTTCTCCAGGTGCAGGAGGTGAGGAAGATCTCACTGCACAGAAAATTCCAGAATTTGATGTAGACATTCAAACCTTTAAATTTAATAAAAAAAAAAAAAAAACCAAAACACCACAACAAAGTCTAAGCAACCTGATTGCGAGTTGAAGTCTGCATTGCCATTTGCATATGGTTGCTGCCAAGAAATTTTGCATCAGTAAATGTCAACTTAGAGAACTCTGCTCCAGATATTCTTTAGAGAGTAAAGATTTTGAAAGAGTTCCCAGACTACACAAAATTTTCAGCTTACCTTTACACCTGTGACTGAGACCCTATGATCTTCTTGATTAACCAGAGAAGTTTTCCCAGAACTATTAGTTTGTCCTGATAAATACAGAAAGAAAGGATATTCAATAAGAAAGTTGATCAAGTCCCATCCACTGTCAAGAATATCACAAGTTTTAGTGGTCAACCAAGGAGAGTATACTTGTTGACAATTGCCAACCACAGAGAATATAACTTGACAGATTGATCAGGAACTAATTATGCACCTATTTAGTTGCACATTCACTGATGCAATAACAAATTTAAAATTCATTTGAGAAGTAAATAACTCAAGCTAAGATTAACTGTCCATGGATAAAGAGAGGCAGAGGTTCTTGCTTTTCATGAATCAGAAAATTTTTTTGCCATATTATTCCTAATATCCTTTCTGAACTCATGCTAAAAATACTGATAGCATGGATAGTTGAAATTACTTCTCCCTAAATTAAGTGACAGTTATAGCTTATGCAACTGATTGATAGAAGATGGACATAATTATTTATAAATAATCATAAGTTTCTGTTAAAAATTGCCCAACCCTGAACCCTACAGTCAAGCTGAAGGTCCCTCTAGGTGACAGTATGATTTCCCAAATTAGCTTAGCAGTCAATAGAAAGGATTTTCAACGAGCACCCCAATTCTTAAGGACGTTTCATATTTTCTGCAATCGACTAGTTCTCTGGGCTCTACACCCCCTTCCCCAAATAATAGAGTTGTGAGCACTTTTTCCATAGTAGGCAAGGAGCAAATTATAATACCTAAAACCCCAGTACCATGCATTTTTCAGTTAAGCAATTTGGACAATGCTTTCATGTGCGTGTATAAGCTAACTATGATCCTAGCATCTTAACAAATCAACCTTGCAGTAAAATTTCTAAAGAGATGAAAAGCAGCAACTCCAGAAAAAAATGCTACACATTATGCAATGAGCTTGCTTTATCAGATACAAAGATCTACTTTACCTTCCAACTTTCTTATGGAATTACTCATGGACTTCATTTCCTGAAGTTGAACATCTAACACATTCATAAACTCCTGAAAATATCTCCTCTCTGAAGATAATAAAAAGGTTGTGGCACATGACAATTGTTACTAATCAATGAACAATTTTACGCATCAAAAGGAAAAGAATTAGTCAAAATGGTAATGATAAAATCCATTAGAATGACACCTTCATTTTTTGAATTCAGCATTTCTTGGCTTGCCTTTGCCACATCAGCAGCTGCAGCTGCCGCTGCTTTTGCAGCAGCTGCTGCTTCTTCTGCCAAACTCGGTTTAGTATTAGTTTCCTTCACATTGTCATCTTCTTCCAGTACAACTTTCCGTATCCAAGACTTCAACCTAGGGACAACAGTTTTCTGAAACAAGAATGCATCATTTGACTGTACATCAAGCATAAAATTCAGGGGATAAAAATCTATGTATGCTGCCATATATGAAGTTGGACGCAAGATGCTCAGAGATGCAATACAATATCAATTATGGCAATAGCAAATGAATATCAGGCATCAACATATCCCATTACTAAATTATGAAGGATGTGAAACAAAACCGAATTATTTGTAGCTACCTTAATAAAAACAGCGGTTCCAGCACCTGAGGCAGCCAGCAATCCTACGGCAAGAACAGCATGATACCAGTGAAATCGTGCCATCATTGAGGTATTCGGCTGTGGAATGACAGCAGCAGGAGCAGCTCCCACAGGCTGTGGCTGCAGAGCCTGTGTTGGGGCCTGTGACTGAACGTTAGATAGTGATTTGGCCTGCCCATCTGCTTGTATGAATAAAATGGCATCAATGATACAAGCTTCAGCTAAACTTTGTTCAAATCAAAAGAACATCACCAGCACATAAGGCATGACTCACTTTAATACAAAAACTCATTACCTTGGCTGGTACCATTTGCCTGTGCACTAGAAGCTGGGTCCTAAAAATGCCAGGGAGAACAATAAATATTAGCAAATAGAGAACCACTGAATGCTTCAGAACTAATCCAATGTAAGAGAGAACTGAAAATAAATAATTGTTTACAGGCACACGCCGAAAAGCCTCATCTATCTCCTCCTTTGTGAGCCCTTTCTTCTCAAGGAAAGATCGTCTATAAATGACTGGAGAACCCCTAACTTTCGGATGTGAAAGGAATTTTACAGCATTCTGCACTTGCTCCTCTCTCATTGGTTCTGAGTTCACAAACACAGATGGAGAAGAAATAGGTTTAGCAGCCTCTGGCCTGGCATCTTGCTGTGCCTCACCAGTTTGTTGTGCAGACTCTGCAGATGCAATTATTATGAAAAGGAAGGAACATTGTTTATTTTTGGCGTATAAATCAATAAAGTAAGAAATTATACGTTCTCTTGATGTGAGATCTACGAAAGAAAAGATTTTTTATGCTAATCAACATCATTAAACTACTTAATACATTCTCAATTTGAGTACAATGAGTTGTATAAGATTTGCAATAATACGGTTTCGTAAAATCTGCACAAAGTAATGTTAAAATGAAATTTCCAACAAGCCCAATTTTCTCTCTCCTTCATTTGCAGTAACAGAGCCATAACTCAATCAAGAATTCAGTGTTTCATGGTAGTAAACATAAGTTCATTCCAACACGAATTAACAAACACCAATTAAAGAAATATCAAGATTCTCATTCATTTCCTCCTCCTTTTTCTTTAAAGACATATAACATAGCAGTAAAACAACATATCAGGATCAATATAAAGTCGAAAAAGTTCCACAAATTTCAACTATTCATAAACTACATTAGATTTTTAAGCCCCCGCTATCCAATCCAACTTAGCAAAATAAAAAGTTTCACTTCCATTTAAGATTTAGTTCAGATTTAAAAAAAATATATTACAACATTTGACCATTGACCATATAAAAATCAAGGGGAAAAAGAATTAAAAAAAAAAAACCTGAATTATGGGGGTTCTCGGCCGTCGGATTAGGAGGAACCGGAGATTGAGTCGCCATAACACTCAAAATCCTTCAAACAATGATGAAAACAGAAGAACGCTCGGTCAAGATTAGGCAAAGCAAGTTAAAGAAAAAGAAAGAAGAATCAATAGTGGAGCTGCTTACGGGAAATACGATGATTGATGATTATGATGTCAGCGAATACAGAGTTGGATTTTGCTCATCTCGAAGCCAAGACTGCTCCTTCCCGATAGCTTTACTATCCAATGACGCCAAAACGCCGCAAATGATATGAATCATTGCCGCTAATGGCTTTATCTATAATTTCTCAAGAATATTAATATATTTTTTTTTTGGTTTACTTTTGATGCATAGGTCCCCGACGCCTGATACAATGACTGAATTACCCTTAGTGTATTGAGAAACAAACTATATGTGTTACTTAAAACAAAAGGGTGGTTAAGTTATTTGAATAAAGATGAGGGACTTATATGATACAAATGAAAAAACTATTTATATTTTGAAAAATTATAAGACATTAGGGACCTAAATGTTATTATTGCATTAAAACTTTAACATGGCAATGCGGGCTCGGGCTAACCCAACATGAATGGCATTGAAGGAAGGGGGGGTTCAGTCACAAGTTTGCAATAACTATAAGATGGAGGTTGAATTTTAAAAGAATTTTACTCATTAATTGTAATTATCAAGTTGTTGGAGTGGTTACTAATAAAGAGGCAGTGTTTATTCTTGAAATTTGGGTTGATTTTATTATTATTATTATTATTACAAAAATAAGAATTAATTACAAAATTTATTCTCAAAACAACAGCGTTACTTATTTATTTAAAAGGATAATAACACTTAAGTCCCCAAAGTTTAGTAAAATCACAACGGAAGACATAGTTTTTTCGATGCAAGTCCCTACACTCAAATTTGTTAATGAAACTGTCCAGATTTGCAATTATACCTTAACAGTAACCATAGTATGGTCTCGATAACTTGATAGCGATGCACTTCAGCACATGAGTCCCTACATGGGCCTAATAAATGGGCCATGTTGGGCCTCAAAAGCCCTCTTCAAATTATAACCCAACATCAAATTGTGCTTATTGATACAATTCATTCAATTATTATTAATTATATCGTACTAAAATTAAAAATAAAAAAATATTAAAACATAATTTTAATCTTTTTGCAACTATAAAAAAAATGCACTGAATAATCAGTTTCTTTCTTCGCAAAAATGGTATAAGATTTAGTGTCAATCCCATTTGATCCCCGTAACATAACATGCAAAACAAAATATGATTATGATTTTGATGGTGCATGTAAACTCCTGATTAATAAAGCCCTGATTAATAAAGCCTGATTAATATAGCTTGGCTCTGCATGCACTTTCTGGTAAGAATGCATTGCTGATATTATCTATTCTCTCTCTCTCCCTTTCAACGTTGATAGTCTCTATCATTATTGCTTGGTGCTGTGCAGTCACGAGTGTGGTTTGCCCATCATTGCATTTGCTCACTTAGATGCACGTTGCTCTTGTCTTCCAGTAGGAAAACAGAAGCACGCCAGTCTTTTTCTTTTCTTGCTAACCTTTCTCAGTAGCAATGAAACTGTTTTTGAAAAGGGAAGCGAAATTCAAGGCGATATAATTCAAAAAGAGCAATTATTATAATGAGTACTGTGCAGGGTAACACTCAAATACAATTCAAAGATGGACTAATCTCCAGAACAGCTGGTTGTATACACTGGGTTTGGATTCGACTGCATGACAATGTCAAAGCTTTTCCTTGCTGGTAAAGTGCCTGTCCTTTGCTGCGTCATTCAAACTTTCGACAGATGAATTTTAATCCAATACTCCAAACTCCTCCGATTTTTGACCCCATAGCCTAAGACCCCTTAATATTTCAAACTATTATTCATGCATGAAAATTCAAAAGTTGAATGATGGCATTGGTACCAATTGGCTAGAACGTACCTTAAGAATTCAGAATCAAAGATGATCATGCAATAACTATTAGCATGTGGTATGATGTGTTTCTGTTTTTGTTTGTAGACATGTGCCACACTACATCAATTTAAGTGTTGCACAGGTAAAATTACGCTAAAAATTAGCTCACAATTAGCTCTTCTTTTTGAACAGATAAAGTTTAAATGGATGGGAGATAATTATATTCTCTAACTAAATATGAAAAAAATTAAAGAATATGTTATTATATATATTGTACTTATCAAAAAGTGATAATTATACTAAAGATGTTAGAATACTGTATTAAATTTTGACACGATAAATACTTGACGTTCCATTTTTTTGGAAACTTTTTGTTGTTGTAGTAATTTGAAATTTCACAAAAAATATTAGAAATATTATAAAAGTTTAAAATTTTACATATTTAAATTTTGAGTATTTAGAATGTAGAAAAAATTCTGTTAAAATATTTAAAATCATATACTTTTAATTTTAAATTATATTATAAAACTTTAAATCACTTATAATAATTTTAAGAACGCGACATATATTAATTAATATTGTATTATTTATTTTTGTGACAATTACATTTATGATATTCATTTAGCATTGACGATAATATAACAAAATTTGAATATCTAGACATATCACAAAATTGGTTAAATATCCTAACATATAAATATTTGGCATGGTAATTAATATTTATAGTAAGGATTGAGATAAAGTTTATAAATTAATTTTTTATTTTATATATAAATTAAAAGAATTTAAAATATAATTTTAATCGGTTATTAATATTTGAGTGACAACATTTATATCAACCATAAAAAAAAAAATATTAGGCAAACCCAAATCTACCAGTTTCATTATATGTTGGTATCCATATTCCCTGGTGGTGTAAAAAATTTATCAGATAGTCAAAGATGGGTAAGAATACGAACTTACAACGTAAGCAAGAATCATTTTCCAGGATCCCGAATTTCTTTTCACGGGGAATCTGGCAGCCTTACGGCCAAATCGTTATCGAATAATCTCTTCTTTCTGCTGCACAAATTCATCTTCAATTAATTTAGGTACCCTTTCTGGAATGAATAGTAATGATCATCCGACTACTGTCGACATGGATTCTTGGAACCTTTTCCACAGCCCCTGAAATGATGTTGCCACACAGCTTTACTGTGCTTCTTTGCTGAAAGATTTTTGGCGATACAATGTAGTTTGACTGATTGGTGTAGTAATTGGAGGAAATTAAAGGTACAATAGCTTCCATTTTCGGGAGTTATACGTACCTCTCTGTTGAATTCATTAATTACGAAAGAAAATCAGTGCATCAAGAGTAATTGAGACTCTCCTTGAACTACAGCCGGGGAAATGACAGAGGATGTATATGTGAAAACAAGGAGCAACAGCCAAGCTAGAGCCTGAAGATTAGTAGCGAGGCAACTTGGCAAAGAATTGACATTATTCTGTCTCATACTTATCTGTTTTGATTTAGCCCTTGGATCTGCACGAAATGATACCTCTTTGTCACTGACGCCGGAGATGAATTCAAAGAAGGTAGGATCGTTGTCATTGCATGCATAGAAATACTGCTCTTTCACTCACTTTTTGTTTGCCTTTTAATCTGCGAAAGTATTCCTTGGACATTAATGTAAGCAATAATCATAATAACATTTACATTACTAATCAAGAGTTTATTTTATTGAAGAGGGGTCTATATGTAGGACTACAATGGGAAGCTTTAGAAGCCATGCCAAAGAAAATCAAGAGACTCATCTAGAAATTCCATCAAGTTAGGAACTTGGAAGTCTAAATCATCTTCAGAAATCCAAAAACGATTCTCATAATTATCTCTTTCATCAGTCCTCAGCTCTTGTACTCTATTCAATCCAGCTGCAGTTTCAGAGCCATTTTTTCTGACATCTAGCCCAGCAACCTCCTCATTGCAATCGGGAGGTGGTGTAAAATCGGACGCCGAGCGGGCACTCAAATTCTTAGCTGATTGTTTAGACAATGATTGTGAAGAAGCTCCAGCTTTGGTTTTAACCTTTGTAATCCCAAGCCTTTTGATCAAGTGAGTGTTCCAATGGTTCTTTACCTGATTGTCTGTCCTTCCGGGAACCCGGCCAGCGATTAATGACCACCTTAAATTATGATCATCAAATTCAAAATTCATTAATTGTTAGTAGTTAACAGACGCAGTCTACCTGCCAACGTCGACAATAATTAAAAGCTCGGTGGCGCTAGCTGTAACTAAAGATGCAGTCATTGTAACATATACAGTACCAATGCTAATCATCATTCAATTCGCACTTCGTGAAACAGTGGTAAATATAGTGAGCTCGAGTGTGAACGAAAGTGGAATTAACTGTAAGTAGCTCGTACCACCTATCCATCCACATCAATCATCTAATTCAGGGATAACTGTAGCTATTTTAATTAACACATACGCGACTTACATGAAATTGTCTGGCTAACAACGATAATGGAAAGTTGAGTCTGCTGTGAAAAACTAATTTTGATACTAGCGAGAATACGGGATGAAATTCAGTTTGCATGGGGGAAAAGATAAGAACCTGTTGCCGAGGAGATTGTGGAGGCGAATGATGAGGTCGTCTTCTTCCTCAGTGAAATCACCACGCTTAACACTGGGGCTTAGATAATTTATCCATCTTAATCTGCAACTTTTGCCGCACCTGTTCAAGCCTACACCATGTTGAGAAGAAACATTAATTACAAATTACGGGAAACTTTGTAACTAAAGAGTACTCAAATATGAACCTGTAAGTTTAGCGACGCGATTCCACTTTCCCTTCCCATGCACCCTTATGTAATCAGTTAGAATCTTGTCTTCCTCCGCCGTCCACAACCCTCTTTTATATTCTCTACTCTTTCCTTCCATTGTTGTTGTAAACTAGCCAACAAACTACAAGCTTTGTCTGTTTGTGTTTGCGTTGGAGAGAGAGAGAAAGAAAGAAAGTTGAAGTATTGGAATAAAGTAGTATGTGTGAAGCTTAGGTTTAGTTTGCTTATATAGTCTTCAAGAGCCTGGAGAGAAAGAGAGTGAGAGGTTGTGATTTCTGAGACGCGGTATTGCCATTAGCGATTTCACACGAAACAACATACCCAACTTAATTTTATTAGACGATTTAAAAAAATGGACGGAAAGAGATCAATGGTGTGTACTTGCGACAACAAATTAAAGTTGCTTTCTAGCAAGCATATGGGATATGTTTGTTTGTTACTCCAAAGGTTACATAAATCATAGAGGACGGAGCCCTGTTTGTTGTTAGGTTTCAGATTTCTCTCATGGAGAGATGGTCATATAATCTCGGAGTCTCGATATATGAACAAAACTCCATGGCTTTGACCAAAAATATCTTGTTAATAGCGAATTCTTTTGGGTTTTTTGCCCAATAGAATCTTAATTGTGTTCACATATATTTGAGTTTATCAAATACTAGCCTTGGAACTGACAGTCTTCAATAGTTTGGTTTCAGACATCAAGAAATTATGATCACTAGATTTAGTAATTAATACAAACTAGATCACCTGAAAGCAAATTACAAGAAGAAGAATTGCCAATGTGACACACGTCTGTGGAATTGTTCCTGTGAATTATTAGGATATGGAATCATTGTTTTGCTGCCGAAACTCAAGGGCAGGCAGTCTCTCCCTCCCAAATGATTAACAACAGCTCACTTTCGTCATTGCAAAGACTTACTCTTCTTTCTCCTTGTACACTTACCTTTGCAAATCGCAGAGTTTGTACTAATTAGGTTAGGTCTATTGCCAAGTTTACACTTGCAATTCAGAGAATTAGTACATAGTGCACATTTGCACGTAAACAATCACTAGTGCAAATCTCGATGGCATGGCATTGGATTTGGCAGGTAATGAATGGCGATAGATTCTTTGGAGAAGGAGAAACGAAAAAGAGAAGAGTACGAATTCCATTTTCATTTGTAAGTCAGTGAGTACGTTTCTGAGGTGATTATTAGTCTTAGATTTTATTTCTGAACCCCGTTGCCATTCACAGGTGGAAACTTTTGTCATCCTGGAATCAAAGATCAAACTTCACGTTTCAATTTTTTCCACTAATGGCCTGTTCCAAGTTCTCATGTGATGTTAAAGAGAGAGAGAGACGTATAGCCTACGATACAAGCAGTACATCAATGAATTCACTTCTATAATATGCAGGATTTCCTTTAGACTTTGTGTGCACATTGCATTTTCCTTGTGGCAGGAAATTTTCTTGGAATTTTCTTTTTCTTTTTTTTCTTTTTTTTTTTTTGTTTCCGATGGATTGTATCAATATCAAAGTGATGGTGATGGTCATTGACTAAACAACAAGCTAACAAGAAAACAACCCAGCAAAAATGAACCCATACATATCTAGAAAATGAATGCTGAACCTCCATACATAAATATAATTTGATCTTTATCACAAAATAAATAAGTAGCGACCTTAAGACAGCTTTTGAGAGGGATAGAGATAGATGGGTGCATACAAGTTTGTCTAACTTAGAAAAGATCGAATCTAGGGGAGGCTGTATCACAGTCAAAAATTTAGATTAGAATTCTGTTATAGAATTTTTTTTTCTTTGATTTTTAACAGAATAATAATATCTAATAGAATTAATAACAAATAATTCAAATTATATTTTAACAAAATTTATATTTTATTATATAAATTAAAAAATTTAAAATACAATTTAAACTATTCATTATCTATTATAGAGAGAGTATTAGATAGAACGATCCTATTACATCAATATTGCTGATGTAGTGAATTAATAAGGTGAAAAAAATATATTCATTAAATTTGAATTAAAAAATTAACAAATAATTCATATATTTCTCTCACTGTATCAGTTGAATAATAAAATTTTTTGTTAAATTTTTTAACACAGATCTAATGAATATATTTTTTTTATCTCATTAATTAGATAGTTACATCAACAATATTAATATAGTAGGATCATCCTACTTAAAATTATTTCTTTATTATAAGAATAGTTTATAAAAGCATCAATAGACATCTCACATTTTCCTTTTCAACAGTGTGATAATCATGGAAACTATGAGACGTGATTATTATTAATGTTAAGGGGATTAGAATAGTTTTCATCAAAGAAAGGAAGTCGAGGATGGAATGAATAAGTTAAAAGCCGTACTGATTTCTCTCCACAGTAATGACTGTTGCATGGGGTTCACCTAGGTATTTATTTGCAGACATTGGATTCATTGCGGGAGTAAGTAATGCCTGTGTTTTAAAATTTCTGAAACGTGAAGTAGGTCCATGCAAGCACAAATCTCCATGCATGGCAGCAAATGCATGGCGACACTGCAGTGTCAGATAGCGTACGGATTCCACTTTCATTTGTATGTTTGAGAGTACTCTGAGAGAATCTCGTATCCATAAAACAAATAATTTTCATATCATCAGATTCCATATTTCCCAAATGAACATGGAGTTGGAATTGCAAGTTAGTCAATTCACCTCTAGGAAATTTTGGCCATTTCGGAGCCATGGTCGAATCCCCAGTTCATTTTTTTTGCTCATCCGAGAGAGCAGTGTGTACCCACTTATCGACTGCTTGCAAGTCACGGTATGTGTGAAACAAGGAATCCCAAAGCTAGCTATACGAGAAAAGTCTCCACTTCTGGCTGCCAAATTAATCATTAATATCGGGAGAGAGCTTCGCATGCATCACATGCAAGATGTGTAATATATATAAAACTCTTTACAGATGACCCGTGAGCTAGGAGTACCAGACGGTCACATATTTACACACATTATGTAACAAAGGACCGCTTTTGGGTCCCGGAATTCTGAATTGAGAAGCTCTCAGCCTCTGGCGGGCTGATTGGTAAGGGACATAACATAAAAGTTCGTACTGTGTTTCCGTGCACCTAAATGTAAGAAATAAAAATGAAAAATGAAAGCGATGTAGGACTGTTTACGTTAGGTCTGCAGTTGCTTTTAGTCGAAGACGAGAGGACAGCGAGAGAGAGGGACTTCCGCTTCCGCATCTGCTTTTTCTCAGCTTCTGTGCTGGGCAAAATAAAGACAGAAGCCAGCACTGTGACTTAATTTGGCCCTTAACGAGAGAGATTAACGGTGGTGAATGCTGGGCTGATGAGACAAACTGCAACATTAAATGCATGCATAGCTGTCATCTGCAAGATGAAAGCATTAGGGTGTCATTTCTGGATGTGTGTTCCCATAGTGTGAACCAGAACAAGAGATTTGGTACCATTTTTTTTAAATTATTGTTGGATTTTGTCCTGTCTTTACAAAGGAACAGCTAAAACGTGGGCAAATAACGGTCCGTATCGACAAAGTTTGGCAGCACTACGTGGGAGGCTGACAATAACTAGGTTATAATACAATCAAAACAAGGTCAGCGTGCTCTGCTCACACACGAAGACAGGAAATAACAGGGAAAAATAAATAATAAAGACAAGGACAAAATGATGAGGACTCTAGGGAAATAATTATACCTAGAAGGGGGAACACGGGTAATTTGATTCTATAATCCCAAATGAAATAACTACAGTGTATAAAAAAATAATTAAGGTAAAAAATTTCAACTATAATTATAGGTAATATGCTCATGAATACCTCCTGTAACGTGTAAGATGTGCTTCAATTTGGTTAGAAGAATCTGATAATCAGCATGTTTCCATTAAATCCGCCAGGATTTTTGGTACTAAGCTCGGTTAACTCACTGTAATTGAACTATAATAACACTATTCTCTATCATAGAGAGAAGCAGAACATTCTTGATCATGAATAAAAAGAAGAGAAAGAGCATGAACTATTTTGTATACTCCTATTGGGGTCAGTAAGTGCACACAATTACAAGTCCAATGGGTTGGACCAGTCATTTTCTTATAGAGCAGTTGACATGACACAAGGCATAGGCTTACGATTTACTGCACAACATCAGGGTTCTGAGTTCTGATACCAAAATGTCATTTGAAACTGTAATTTATAAGTATTTGACAGTGAAGGGTTTAGTAACTCATCTGACATCACATGTGATTCTATGACAGAAGGGCAAAACTGATTCAGGAAGCTTGAACTTGTGCTTGCAGGACCATAAGTTGGTGGCCGTTGGTTTTTCGTTTGTTTCCTCCATGCGGTGGCATTACCAAGATCCGAAAAAACACGATAGTCTGTCTTTTGTCTTAAGTCATAATCTGCATAAAAACGTTGAAGATTTTTGCTGAAATTCATAAAATGAAACAAAGTCAAAAGAAAATGTTCAAGATTGACCAGAAAACAAGTATGGGGGAGTAAATATAGACCAGAAACTTGACCACTTAATTCTCTGAAACAGTTTCTCCACCATAATTTTCTGCTGCATTGCACTCAAGGATTCTGAATTCATGATTGCATTACTAATACCAACTACTGTGGCTGGACAATCAGCATTCACCTATATCAAATAACAATTTTAGCAAGGAAAAAAGAGTTTTAGTAGGAGTTGTATCTTCAAATAGTAGGAGCTGCATGTAGAAAACATCTCAACTATGTGGTCAGCCAAATAGAGGGTATAAATGACATACCCAAACTCAGCCATTCAAGCCAACAGCTATCCCAAAGGAGAGTTGGTTCCTAAGAGCCTCAAGAACTGGACACGTTGGTGAGCTTAGCAGCCTAAGAAAGTAAATGTTTGTCAAATTAAGGGTAGCATAATAAAAAACCAAATTGCTATCAATTGTTGATACAGTGACATCAAGTCAGTTGTGATGAAAAATATATCTCAACCTCCTGTTAACGATTTAGAACAACGAAAACAGAAATCTCACATTCTTGATAGACCAGTTGAAGTTTCAAACATGTAGCCATCTTTAAGGGGGCCAAATTCTGCTGCTTTTCCACTGGCTATAAATCACAAGACAACTCTACCGAAGGTCAGATTAATAATCAACAGAAAACAAATCAAAGATTTTTATAGGAAATTGATAAGTAGACCCCTCCAAATGAAAAATTTATGGAACTTTCATCACTATGGGTGACAGCACCAGATTCATGTCAGGGTTTGCCTTCACAACCCAAACATAAAGCAGAGAACCTATCTGTAGCAAGGAGGTTAAAATGTGTAATCCCCTCAATAAACACAAGCAAAGAGGGTGAACAAGAAATAAACTTAGCATTCCATATTTCAAAAGTAGAAAGCATTAGATCGGAATGGTGGTTCAACATGTTTCAGTCATGCCATCTTAACATACAACAAAGTCAAACATGTATTTAAAATCAATATTAATGTTCATATCTAGGTAAGATCTTATGCTTCAAAGGTCCAGTAGAACTTAACTTTCCCCTTTGCAAGGAAAGTTTCTTATTCTGAATCTCACCTTCAAAATTATACAAACATATTTGTTATTTTCGTACAGCAGATGATCCAATCCATGGAATTGAAATGATGCATTGTCCTGGAAATAGTGTCCCAATATTAATGCAGAAGTTGATGAGGCATATCAGATGAATCTCTATTACAAATATTGACAAAACTAAAGGATGTATCACAATGCTTTACTAAAAGAAGTGCTACATTGCATTTACAAAGAGTGAATACATATAATATGAGAATTTTACACACCTCAAACTCTGGTATGTTTCTCCTGGTTCCTCCTTCAAATGCAACACAGGTAAAAATGCAATTGTTGGTCCTTTAATATCCACAAAGAAGTTCTGTATGTAAAAAGTACTTAGTCGACCAGGCAAAATTTGTTCTTTTAAGTTTACAAAAATACATATGGAGTTTCTAAATTTGGACACAGAGCAAAACCAGATATAAGCATTAGGCACTACAATGAACTTGCAATATGTTGTAATGGGACGGGTATGGTCTCGTTGCCATCTGAAAAGCAAGAAGCCAACTTATACATATTACACACCACAATTTTTTCATCCCTAATTTTACTTGCACATACATCCATTAGCGGTAATTCAAACTAGACCACAATCAAACCACTGATAAAGCAGTAAACTTTCTGCCAGTTTTCTTCTTTCAAGTTGAAGATTGGGTCAAAAAGAGGGAGAGAGAAAAATTAGAAAACTAAGACATCATGATTTTTCGTTTTTAAGCAGAAAATCCAACATTTATGCATCTGCACCATTTGCCATCTAAACATAGGCCGTCTCAACAGTTTTTTCAATTTCCAAACTTCTCCCAATCTTTGAAGGAATTTAGTTAACATACACGATAGACAATTATGTAAAAGATTAATTGAGTTCACTGCGGCAGCTGATACAGACATGGATAGGTCAAAGAAATTAAACTTAACAGCCCCAAAAAGATATTGAAAAGCAGCACGTAACACAGTGCAGACCACAATCCAGCTATAAACCAAACTACCATTTAGTACAATATTCTCTAATTTAATGAAAAGATGTAAAAAATATACATTAAACTATGTCAAAATGCTTACATCTGCTTTACAGTCTACAACAATCCCAAGAACAGTATTCTCCACCCAAGGTATGTACTGCATTAACAACAGAATCACTGTATTATAAATTAAAGGGGGCTGGGAGTAAATTATGCTAGAGCCAACTGGTAATGAAAAGAGATGAAATCAGCTATAAAAAAAACACCATACACACCCTTTTCTGAGAGCTTTCAACCCAGTATTTGTTTGGCTTCGAGAACTTAAGTTTTCCAACTCTCATGACAGAAATCGAATCACAATCCTGATTATCATCCAAAATAAATGTCCATAATCTTCATATCAAAGCAAGATGTACAATACAGATTAACAAAACATTTGACTGTTTTCTTTTATTTTCTAATTATTGATTTTTCGCCTGGTTGCTGCAGGCCAAAAATAAAAATCTGCACATCTTATGGTATAATTGTTTTCGAAGCCTTTAGCAACAGAAAGCAACGTATAGAACAGAGATTAAATTAACAAGGACAAAGTAAATAACCACTCTTAAATTTTTTCAGTTGCGAATTAGAAAATTGAGCATTAGAGCTACTACATATGTTGGGAAAAAAACACAAATTTTTAGAACAACACTAAAAAATTTCAGCTAGCATTTGTTTTTAATTAGTTTTATTTAAGAATGTTTGTCCAATCCCTCCTGTATCAATTGTAGACAACATCAATAAACATGTTTCATGATTTTACAACCATTTTTGTATTGTAAGAAAAAAAGATGCCATATTAACATTTTACTCAAAATAAATTGTACCAAGAACCCTATTATCCAATAAGAGTAAACATGAAGAGAACTAAAGCAGGAAAATCAATGGCTAAATAAGAGGCTACTTCAGCTGCATTAGCAATTCAAAACATATACAATGGAAACCTATGCATTATTTTGAAACATTACATCTAATTATACTAACCATTCACACAATCCACAAAGAAGTAAACCATTCATAATATGTTGCAGTGCAAACTTATTCACTCAAGTATAACTACAATTAGTCGCAATTTAACAAGTGTTAAAAAATCACAAGAACCATAATATCAAATTATACTAACTATACCTGCCGGAGCCCCCACCGAGCTTGATGGTCTAATTTGTCATGGCAGAGAGATCGAGCACCACATCTCCTGGGACCTAAAACAGGGAACATAACAAAAAATAAATGAAAAAGAAATTTAACTAGCAACGAATGCACATAAAAGAAAACAGATATAGCGAGAATGGAAAGCACAGCAGAGAATCCGAAGAGTAGTAAAGAAGAAAGTACTCACCACTGTCTTATCCACGAAGCTTGCTTTGGCTTCCATTAATGACAATTGGAGGGAGTTTTGGAGAGACGGAAAAAGGGGTAACGAAAATAGTTTGGGGAAAGCTGAAAGGAGTTACTTGAGCAAATGGCCTAAACTAAGCACTATAATGCTCCCTCGCTAAATTAAAGAGTTGAAAGTTGGCAGAACCCGGGTCGGGTGTTGCTTAGCCTTTAGGTGCAAAAATGAGAGACCGTTGGGGTGGCTTATGGCAGCCGATGACCGTGAGGATGGCTTGACTACGGTGAACGGCGGGATTTTGAGCTGGCAAGAGGGCAGCAGGGGCGGCTGGGGTGAGTGGTGGGGACAATCCAGTATATGAGTATATGGTTTTTCCTTTTTACGACTGTAAGGTGAAACCGTCCAGACTAAACGCATCGTATTTGAATTGGCAGTTCTTCTTCAACGGCATTTTAAATTTAACGATCACCATTTCGACTAGTTGGACTCTCCAGCCAGATTTCTTCTTGTTCTGTCACTCTGTTTCATCAACCATATAAGATCGTTTATGAATCCTATTTTAAGCATGGAAATCTCGGTTATACCTTAAATTGTACATCGACATCCCGAAGATTCTCTGATGGCGGGCAAATTTCCTTCTTTTTTCTATATTATTTTGTATTACGATTCAAAATTTGTAACTTTTTCCACACTACGATTGTGCTATTTATCCGAATTACCCGAACATTAGGATGGGTAACAATCTTACAAATCCGAGTTCTACCAGAAAGAAGTCCAGAACAAAGAGGGGAAAAATGGAAACAGTTGGATTACTGCACTCACATTCGCTTCAGATGTACTGTCACTGCCTGGGTCAACGCAATTTATTTATGCCATCAGTTAAGGTAACTCAATTTAGTTCCTACTTTGTTGTTCGAGCCACAAGAAAACCTTCAGTTGTCTCGTCCACTAATCGGAACAATTCTCTTGCTTTTTTACATTTTGTGCAAAACCCCTCTCAGAAATCAACAAATGAGCGTGGGTTTTTAAGCAATAAGCCTGTAGTGGATGCTTCATCTGTTGGTAACATGATCAGGGAATTAACGGATGGTGGTTTATTTGAAGATTTATTGGGGTTTATGTTAACATGCTTGAATACGGCTTTCCAGTTGGTGAATTTAGATTCTTTCCTTGTTTGATTAAGGTATTTGTTGGGCTTTGTGATGTTGAAAAGGCTAGGCAGATTCATGGGCAAGTGTTGAAGTTGGGGTTTTTTTTATGATGCTTATGTCCTAAATTCGCTTTTGGGAATGTGTTGGAAATGTGGAGGTGTTGAAGATGCAACTCAATTGTTTCAGAAAATATGTGAGAGAGATTTCGTTTCTTGGAATACAATGATATCAGGTTTATGCCAATCAGAGGATTAATTGGGTTCGTTGGTGATCTTTAGAAGAATGATTGATGCCATGTACCCAAATAAGGTAAGCTGCCGTTCTGCTCTTTCATCACGTGGAGCAATTGATGGTTTGATTTCTGGGAGAGAGATTCGTTGGTTTCTTGTGAAAATGGATTGGACATCGATGACTTTTTGGTTAGTGGATTGATTGAAATGTACATGAAATATTCGGATATAAGGAGTGCTCAACATGTGTCTAAGAATTTTCTTGATTAAGAGTCGGAGGGAATGCAGTGATATGGAATGATATGGTTACGGGGCTATGTCTCCTATGAGTATTTTGCATTGGCATTGGAATTGTTTATCGAGATGTTGAATCTAGGATATAACCAGATTCTTCTACAATGGAAGCTGTTTTAGTTTTATGCTCACGATCACTGAATTTAAATGTTGGAGAGCAAATTCATAGATTGATTTTCAGCCATGGATTGCAAAATGATGTAAAAATATTAACAGCACTCATAGAGATGCACATTAAACGTGGTGATATGGAAGCTGGTTTGATAATATTCAATCTCAAAGTCGCAGCATGGTAGTATGGAGTTCAGTAATCTCTAACTGTGCTCAGAATAGTTGTCCTGCTGAGGCATTGGAATTATTTCATGATTTTATGTTGAAGTATGACTTTCCAGATTCTCTCATACTTTTGCCTGTGCTGATGGGCATGTTCGTCCTTGGCTTGTAAGTCTAAAGGGATGGAAATCCATGGTTTAGCAGTAAAATTGGAATTTAATTCAGATATTTTTGTTGGTGATGCCCTCGTTGATATGCATGGAAAATGCCGAGATATGGAGTCAGTTCAAAAAGTTTATTCCGAGCTTACCTTTTAGAGATTAATTACATGGAATGCACTAATATCTGGATATGCTCAAAATGAATGTGCTGATGAAGCTTTAAAGGCCTTCCGTTACATGCAATCCGAGCAAATGCCCAATACTGTAACAGCGGTAACTATTCTCTCTGTTTGTGATCTCTTGTCGGTGATGGTCCTGTGTAAGGAGTTCATTGCTAGTTGTTACGGCTAGGGCTCGAGCTCAATGTTCTTTTTAGTAATTCTCTGATAGCTACCTATGCAAAATGTGGAGACATAAATAGCACTGTTCTGGAGAAAATGGCTGAAAGAGGAAGCATCTGGAATTCAATCATATTGAGTTAGGAATGCATAGCCATACAGAAAAAAACGTTTGTTTTATTTGAAAACATGACAGAAGCTGGCAAGAAGCCTGATTGCGTAACTTTCGCAGCCCTTCTTTCTGCACGTAGCCATGCTGGGAGGGTTGATATAGGATAGAAATATTTCAAGAGCATGACCGAGGACTCCAAACTTCAGCCTCAGGTCGAGCATTATACTTGCATGGTTGATCTTCTGGGCCGAGATGACCATCTAAATGAGGCATATGATTTGATCAAGGCCCATGCCATGTGTTCCGTGTGATCGTACATGGGGTTCGTTGCTTGGATCGTGCTGAACTCATGGCAACAAAAAGCTGGTGGAACTTGTGGCTAATCACGTATTCAAACTTGATCCCACGAACATTGGTTAGATCAGCAATTAAAGACATGGGACTTAAGATTAAGAAACAGCCTGGATGCAGTTGGATAGAGGTTAGTAATAATATTCCCATATTAATTGATGGGGTCCCTCGCATCATCAGTCAGAGGATATACACTCTACGCTAGAAAATAACACTGGAGATGAGATGAAAAGAGCATGGTATATTCTTCAATTTCAATCACTAAATGTCGTGCCAGAGGAGTCTAATGATGAAGGGTCTTCTTTTCATTGATGACAACGGTTTACTATCACCAGATGTAACCATGCAATGAGAAGCCATAACCTTAAAGCTGTGCCATTTTCACTCAAAGGGTAGGCGGTGCCTTTTGCTTGTCTCTCTTGTTGATGATGTACCTTTGCATCAACTACAAAATTAAGTTTTGCTATTTGTCAGTCTCCTATGGTATGTACTAAGAAGCTGGATATGAGACCAACGGTTTAAACTGCCACATTTTTCAGCCAGAGGACCCAAAAAGGTGTTAGGCCACAAATATTGTGAGTCTGACCTCTATAATCTTTTGTTCTTTATGATATTTGTCCTGTTCATTTTTATCTATTTTCAGGCATAAATCTGCAGGATCGATACTCATCCTGCTTTCACGTGCATTGCGAATCATGTCAACTACGCCACACCATCAAGCAATTGTTAAATCCACAACCCGCAGTGCTAAAAGCTAGGTTTTGTAGAATTTAAGATTGCCCATGCTTCAGTTGAATGGAGTTGAGGGGTGTTTTTCTCTCAATGCTCTTGTATGATGGGTTTCTCTCAGCTCCAAAGTGGCAGGTGATACTTACCTATCAGAGAGGTTGGTGATGTTACATTGTAACCTCGGCCTCTTCCTTTCATGTTATAGGTGAACTGCGTTTGACAATTTTAAAAAGGAAGGAACTTTGTGAATTTTGTATGTGGGATACTTCTAGAAAGAATAGCAATTGATTTGGGCTTTGAGGCATGTGCTGCTGTGGGGCAGCAGGAATTAATAAATAGGGAAAAATAAAAAAGGAAAAGGTAGACCAGCTATGAAGAAATCAATTCCTGCATACGTGAATCATGCCCTATGTTACAGATGATTCTTGATGGAGAGAATATTGACATTCTAGGTGGCAAGAAGTTCAATCAGAAAATCACGGATCCGAGGGCAGTGTAATAGCAAAAACAGAGCAGAACGTGAAGGTGGTTCGCAGCCTGTTGAGTAATGAGCAGAAGTTAAAGAAGAGAAATGCAAAAGCCTGCTTATATTGTGACACAGGTACAGCTAGACAAGAACATCTTTCTGTCTTGCATTCTTCTTGTTTCAGCTGATTGTGGTCTGTACTGTCAGCCTAGAAAACTTTTGATCTAAAACTTGTATCGTTTCAAAAGATTGAGATTTCATGTTATTTCTGAAGCTGAGAAAATCACATTTTTCTTTGGAATGCCTGAATCCGAATGTAACCTGCAAAATTGCTGGCTTTTACCGAGAAACGAAGGAACTGAAAAATCAACACCGCAATTTTAGACATGCAGTGCTCTGACTGTGTAGTAACCGAACAAGGAACACCTCATCCGTCCAACATGAGCCCACTAACAATTAATTCCACGTCCTTTCTCCAGCAAAGCTACTACCATCATCATGAATTGAACACACTTGAGCTACCTTAATAAATGGCGACATACTGTTTTCAAGATTTCAAACAAGCTTTCCGTTTCAATTAGATAACAAAAGTACAAAACCAACCTCATATATACAAAATGGAGATAGTTGATGTCACAATTGCATTAAAGAATATAGCACAAGTTAGGGTATTTTTATATTGGGTTTGTTTCAGTTTCGTGGATGGCTGTCTGCCATAAGTTTGGATGCTTCGTGGTTTCTGATTATTGAGAAAAGGAAAACTTTTGAACCCAAAAGCTTCACAAGTTTGGATTGAACACCATACTATCAAATGGACCAAATTCCTCTTTAATCTGGAAAGGAACAAGGGGGGAAAATGTATTGGCATAAGCAGTGATTAATAGTTGGGACCTGAGTGTGACGGCAATAATTGAGGTAGCATGGCAAACTAAAGCTGCTTTTTAAGTACAATAATTTCTTTCAACACTTAAAAAGAGATACACGTTACGAGTACCAATGGCAAACCATCTAACAGTATCATTTAAAAGTTTATGACAATTGATTGAACGGTATGCAACACAGACCGCAAAAATTTAATCAAATTATAGCTCTTGATCACATGTCAACAACCATTATCCCATCACGGAGGGTGCTGAACTAAAACTCTCCGGCAGATTTTTCTTTTTCAGTCCATTCATCATGCTAAAATGATTCTGTTAACTTTATCTAACTGTTCTTAATGATTCATTAAAGTTCTAAACCATATAAACTTTTTTTTCCAGCTCCACTGACTTGGGGCCAGCAAAACAACCTAGTCTGTGTTCATAAACATTTGAAAGAATTTCTAGTCACATCGGTACAAGTGAATCTACAATACTGGGAAAAGTAATATATGAATGAATATAAATTTCATTGATAATTCACCAAGATAATTTAAAGGTGTAATACAAGGTTGAGCAACCTTCAACCAACTCAAGTATAAATCAATAATACAACCAAAACCCCACCCGGGAATTATTTAATTCACCCTGCACTCCATAAGTCTAACCAGAACACCAACCAAATATTCCTTTCTTCATTTTCTTTTCACTTCCATCTTCTTTTAAATAAATCTTATAATACATGACAATCATTCTAAAATACACATTAACATCATTGTCATACCTTAATGGCCTCATTGTTTACTTGAGAGTTAGCATCAAGAAAGGTCTCCAATGATCTGCCTTGGCTGCTCCGAACTTTCCCTGCTTCTTTCAACAACTCAGCCAACCTCTTCTTCTCATCATGCACATCAGGATTTGCTGTCCCAAGCTTTTCCTCCCTCATCCTGACAACAAACTCCAAGATTTCAATTGCATCCTCCAACCTGTGGTATACACATAGCACAAAAACAGTCAAAATTACATAATGCTTGGAATTATAATCTAAGAAATGGTGTTTACATCGTAGCCATTCATCCCATTGATTTAAAAAAGGATTTATTTTGGCCTTATCCACTTTGAATAAATTCAGACAGGCAATTGTATAGGCTAATGCCATAAAAAAAATTATAAAAAAATGGAAACATATATCTCAAGCCTTGCAGCTTTATCATTTCATTTTCTACAACTTTTAGCATCAGTAGGAAGTAAAGCAAATCTCAGCCTCCGCACTCATTATAGTATCCATGCTACCTAATGTGGCAAACTGAATGCAGTAACATAAACAACTTGATTACAAATAAAGATAACAATTTCCATAACCAATAAATATTAAACAAATAATAGTAATCTTTTGAAAATTATATATTGATAGAGAAAATGCAAGAATGGAGAACAGTACCTGCCAATTGCATCGTATGTGCCAGAAAGATTGCTATATACCCCCAGTGTGTCAGGATGGCATGGTCCACACTCTTGTTCCAAAATGGACCTGGCTTCTTCAAATAATTCTACAGCCTCATTTATAGCATAACGCTGCACACAAGCAAGGCCCATTTGGTTAAGAGCAACACCAAAAAAGGCCGATTTTTTCTTACCACTTGCTCGGAGCTTGGAAGTTGCATTCTTGAAGGAGTTGTAGGAGTCAGAATAGTTTCCTAACATGTAGTACATGACTCCCATCTGGGCTTCAATTCCAGCAATCGTGCTTTGCTGACCAGGGGCATCATCATATATTTTTAATGCCTTCTGTAGCAACTTGATTGCCTGCTCAAGCTCATTCATTGATTCATAGATAGCAGAAACATCAGTGAGACCACTTGCAATCTCTTCTGGAGGAACACCAGGCATTGGCTTTTCATAAATTCTAAGGGCATTTTCACAGTAAGATTTTGACTCCCTTAATTTCCCTGTCCTGTTATACATATCAGCCAAACGGACAAAGACTGAAGCAACAGCTGGATGATTTTCACCTTTGGAGGTCTTAAATGCTGTGAGTGCTTTCTGATAGGCAAAAGCGGCCTCATCATACCGAGACAATGATAAGTATGTATCTCCAATGCTGCAATCAACTACAGCCACTTCTGCTTCCTGGCCATTTGCCACCATGGCCATGCTGGCTAAAACAAGATGCTCAAGAGCAGCTTCATGATCTCCCTTTGTTTCACATATAAGACCCATGAGCCTCCTATCCGCTGCCTCTTCAAGAGAAGCAGGAGAACCATTATCCCTATGTATATCAAGAGCCATCTGACAAAGCCTCTTGGCTTCATCAAATTGCAGCGCTTGAACATGAGCCTCAGCTAAATACCTACATGTCTCACCAACTCTTGGATCAGTCTCCCCCAGAACTTGTTTCTGGACCTCTAAACCTGTTGTGTAACACATTAATGAATTTTCCAGCTGGCCCAGCATTGCATAAGTATCACCCAACTGCATGTGACCTGCAAATTTTGCAAGGGCATGCTCTTGGCCTTCCTCAATCACTGGAATCTCAATTGAATGCTCAAGAACTGGAATTGCCTCATTATACTGGCCTAAGCTGCAGTATATTGCTGCTGTCACATGCAAACACATGACAAGTTCTAAGCAAGGGATCCCATTTGCACAAATTTCAAATGATTTGGTGGCTCGAAGAGCTAATTCAAGTGCCTTTTGGGGATTATCTCCCACAGAAATCAACTCCCTCGCTTGTTTGAGCAAAAATGGTCCAATATCTGGATTATCTAACTTCGATTCAGATGCATCCTTTGTTCCATTCTGTAACTTCCCTCTTCGTTTTTTCAAGGATGAAACTCTAGCATTTGATTTTTTATCACTTTTATCAATGGGCAGTTTCTCTGAAGGACTTTTTTCCTTAGGGCTTGATTTCGATAATACTTCAGAGTCCAACAGCAAGCAAGAACCTTTCTTTGAGTGACCTGACGAAACAGAATTTGTACTGGCAGATTGGGCCTTGTTCAACTTTCCTGACCTCTTACTACCAGATGAACTACTTTTTTTTGAAGAAGAGTTACTGTGAGAATCATTCTGTGGTTTTTCCACCTCTTCTTCTTTCATTATCTCAACCTCCCTCGTCTCTCCTCCTACAAGATGGTGCAACTCAGAATCGATTCTAGACTCTTCAGCATCAGATCCAAAGGTATGCCTAGAGGGTGACTGATCAGAACTCTGCATATCACATACATTATCATAAAGCTGCTCAATTGATGTGTCAACCACCCCGTCTACAGGGAGATCAGGGCCAGCACCATGAGGACTGTGCAGACTCAAAGTACTTTTGGGGGACTTATTTGAGACTGGATTTTCTTTAATAGGTGTAGAATTTCCATTCAATTCACTCATTACCCCTTCTTCTTTGATACCATCCATAACAATTTCAGGCATCTTTTTGCACCCCAATCAACAAAAACTCCAGAATCAAATAATTTATCTGCAACAGACATTCCAAATATGATATACAAGCTATCAAACAATTACCAGAACGGATCCAAACAAGAGAAGCACATGTATTTTTAAGCTAACATTCAATTACATACCAACCACAGAGATCAACATAAATTAATATTAAAAAAGCAAACTGAAAAAGAATAATAATGCAATTATACAATCAAAAGTTCAATTTTTAGCTTGAGAATCAAATCGCTGATCAAACTTTCTGATGATTGGCACAAACTAAAGAAGCAAACACGACTTATCATGTCATAATCAAAATGAACGGTCCTCCATTAGATCTTCGAAAACAAAAAAAGCCCAAATGGTATTAAATCACCAACAAGTGCCGCATACTAACAACACAAAACCAATATAGACCCTGCAAACATTTATTGGATATCATATCAAAAGAAATCAAAAGAGTTTCCAAAAAAAAAGAAGTGGTCACCTCCCATCCCGATTCAATAGCACAATGAAATTTATGGGTTCAACTAAATCAAGAAGATATGCACAAAAACATAAAAGAGAAAACCATAAAAGCAAATAAAAAAAATACCTCATTTGCAACCCGGCCATGAAAGAGTAACACTAAGGTGAGAAATTATCTGGTTGCTATATATATAGATATGGAAATATGTGTAGGTAAATAGATAGAACACTGTCAAAATTAAATAATAAACAAAATCTCACCTCTGGTCGTTGCTCTATTTGTCCTATGTATATATATGCACGCAACAAGACACAGGTGAGGAAGAAGACAGGAACGGGATGATTTTTGTGAAAGAGTAAAAGGGTAGGACTGTAAATGTACAAAGATGGAATGTCAGAAAGGAAAAAAAGAGAAGGCGACTTCTCCCCAAACCCAAGCGAGCAGCCTGCAACCGTCGATCTGTTTCCTGCCTGTCTATTCGGTTCAATCACAACTCGACACGTGGCATTCAAAACCTCTTAGGTTTCGAAAGACTATCATACCCTTTGGAAAGAACGGTGTTGCTGGCTCTCGGGGTCCCCATTTTGTGTTTGGGGTCGTTCGTGAACTGGAGGGTTGTTTTGACGTTTGATAGATGTGGGTGGAATGTTAGATTTTGTGGATGGGAGGTCGGAGTCATGAAATCTACTTGGCTTCTTGCCTTCTTCTTTCATGCTTGGGTTCTAAGGTGGAGTGGGGATCAAAGACACAGAGATTCAAGTACATGGATCGATCATCAAAGCATACAGTTCCAGGATTGTAGATTAAACAAACTCCTGGAATATACCATTCTAGCCCCATGATTTAGAATATGTGATTGCATACTGTCATAAGAATAAAGATTTTTTGCTTGTCAAGGGTTGGAAAAGGAAGAAAAGAGACCAATAATAGCAGATTAAAGAGAGATGGGGTGGCATGTGTGCATCGGTGGATGAATTGGATTATTATTTTGAAGTATTTTGTCTGAAAAAGTAGATGCTGCTGATGCATGCTTTCATGGTACAATAAAAGTATTCACGAAGTAAAAGTGACTTTCTGAGATTCTGCTGGCAGTGGCCAACAACCCTTCAATGCAGTTCATATACTTCCTCCTGCCCTGCCCTGCCCAGCCCAGCCCAGCCCAGCCCAGCCCTGCCATAACTAGTTCGACTGCAAGGCTTTACTTGGTTTGTACGAGCGCAGGCGCTGCAGTTCTAGCCATTGGATTCTGTATCTGCATGCATTTACTCAAACGCAGCATTTTGCATATGAAGCAGTGCATTACCATTGCATTACCTCGTCCATACCTTACATATTTACAGATCAACAACCAGTTATTAATAATGCAATATATGGTGGATTTGATCTTGGGAGTTTTAGATGCCAAAGGTGGATAGTTGATTGTAATTAGCAATGAAGTGCACAACTTTTTGAATGGTTATTGGAGTGGATGAGTGAGTTTTACAGTGCTCAAGGTTGGAATTGGATGGATGTGGCATCCAATGATAATGGGACTTAAAATATAAAGACATTATTATTGAATATTATCAACTAATCTTCCATCAAGTGGGATTCGGATAATGCATCCCATCTATGGCCCCTTCTACAAGAGTCAACAAATCACTAGTGCTAATTAAAATACTCAATTATTTGAACACCAGTTAGTGACTGAATCTCTTCACTATCTCCTTATTTTAGACAAGCTCTCCTGGTTGGTTACTGCATTACAGATTGGCAATTTCTATTGGACTTCCCAGTCACTACTGCATTCAGCTTATTTTTTGAATTGAACATGAATCATTAGTTAATCGAAAGTGTTAAGTAAGTGTGTATTGAAAGGTGTATGTAATGAATGTATGGTGAACAACACATATGAACAGAACAGAAGATAAATGTATTTAAAATATGTAGTTGGGTGAGCTTACAAGAAGACAGACAGCCTACCTAAACTTCTTTAGTAAAATGCAGGCAAAGAGTGAAAAAGATAATGAATCCTGACAGCTGTGGGATTTGAACCCACGCCCTTTCGGACCAGAGCCTAAATCTGGCGCCTTAGACCACTCGGCCAAACTGTCGCTTGGATATCCATGAGGCTAAGTTAAATATTGAAGTAGGTTTACTTATTACGACAGTAACTAAACTTCACTGATTGCTTCGTTGCCTAAGCTGAAAACTCGTGGTTTCAGTCTAGCCATGGTAGAATAGACAGGAATAAAACTTTTAAGTCCTGTCAAGTGTAGGCAGGCCACCCTTGCGCATTGTTTAATCGTCAAAAAAATCAGTTCAAACACAAGAATTTATCCACAAATTTCAACCTTCAGTTTCCATTACAATTAAAGAAGGAGAATGTGGTACTTATGAAGAGAAACAAACCAATAACAGGAGCTGCTTTCATTCCCACATATTTAGCACAGAGAAAGAAAGCGGGGAAAAACAAGAAAAAGAAAACCGTGATGATTATAATTGCACATCGGAAAGTTTCTTCCCACCTACTACGAGTAAGAATATGATACATTTAGCATCACACTTAAATTTAAGAAGAGCTCCTAGGATTTTGAATGGGCAGAACGATGCCTAGCAATGAATTTAGGCAAGCATCGTAAAATAGTCTGATCTGGGGAAGGTATGAAGGATTGGAAAAATTCTGGGTCCTGCTCAAGGGACTCTGAATAACTTTCCAAAATGTTAACTATTTCGTCAAAATGTGGTCGTTTATCTGGATTGCTTGACCAGCAACGATTGATGAGATGACTGAATGCCTTGGGGCATGTCTGGGGTAATGGCGGTCTTGCATTCTGCACAATCGCAAAAGATATAAAATATGTAAAATTAATGTAATCTGCATTCTATGAAGGCACTGCATCAGAGATGAAAAATGCATCCTAGTTCTCAACATGTTCAACGCATATCCCCTTGAGCAAGCTCAGGTATTAGGGTAGATGTTACTAAACTCTGATAGCTTATGTTGCCATACTGGAAATGGAAACACAAACATTACACTGAGATTAAGAGAAGAAGATATAAAAGCAGTTAGAGGTGCAATAAACCCAACAGATTAGCATTTCTAGTCACTGTAAGAAGGTGGACAAATATCCACACTCTTGGCTTCATAAGCAAGCTGAAGGGTGAGAAAATTGCATTTTGAAACAAAATGTTTTTCTAGTTTAGGTTTTTCGGTTCTCTTTTACGAATAAATCAATTTTCTTGCAATGGAGGAATGATAAAATATCAATTCAACTGCAGCAAGTAAACGAAAAAAGTTCCAAACAGTATATCCCAAGTATATATATCAAGTGTGAGAACAAAAATTTGAATCATATTGTGGAATTTGATGCTTTTATCATATTTTCTATTCATTTTGACAGGATCAGACAACAGTCCAATGCATACATAATGTCTCCATTTCATCCTTTCAGTTTGAGGCCTCCACATCCCATCAGTTTCAATGTTGAATAATGTTTTTGTTAAGAGTATACTTGCCTCTGGGGTACTTGTGGCCTCAATACCATTTCCAGCTCAGAAGCAAGTTCCCTCGGTCATTCTTCTTTGATCAAATGATTTCACACAGACAACAAAAACTGTAGTCTGTATAGTCTACAAGATAACTAGAAAGTTCACTTAACAAAGATATTTCAAAGCATCAAAATTCCCCGTATGTTATATTGCCATGATCTCCTCTATTATCTATGCTGTGGCTTTTATACTAAATATCAATGGCCAAACAGGCTTGATTTTTCCTTGCTTTTTTTTTTTTTTTTTTTTGATGTGTATTGGATAAAACCTTTGTATTACATGCCTTGGATGAAACTCAATCTAGCTTATTTTCACTCCAAAATTTTTAAAAAAGCAATCCATTGTAGATTTCAGGAACGTGGAGTAGTATACATTGTTGACTATCTTATGTGATAATACACACAGTATTATGGTTTCACTAACAATAGAAATGCCATGAATATGCAACATTCCACAGTTGAACCAGGTGACCTTACCTTCTGACAGACTGCAAATGCAGCTTGTTCTGGTGTCATGTTGTCGAATGGTGTCAATGCAGTTAAAAGCTCCCAAAGAACTATGCCAAAACTGTAGACATCAACTTTCTTTGTATGGTGTTTTTCTTTAATCATTTCAGGTGCCATCCAACGGTAAGTGCCTGTAAATCCCTTAGTACTACCACACTGAGATTCTAAGCATGAGATACCAAAATCTGCTACCTTCACACGCATATCTCCTCCAAGCAGCAAATTTTCTGATTTTAGATCCCTATGAAGTATCCCCTGGGAATGAAGATATTGCATACCTCTTGCAATATCAAGGGACAACTTCAGAACAAGGTTGAGTGGAACTGAATATGGCTCCTGATGATGGAGGTATTTTCTCAGTGGGCCACCAGCAAGATATTCAGTGATTATACAAAAAACAGGAGGTTTTTTACAGGCTGCAACAAACTGCATGAAGAAAGTAAGAAAGATGGATAATGAATAGTGAAATATTCGTTCCTGTTAAAACATTAAGACCAACTAAATGCTTAGAAATAACATAATCCAACACTGTGACATTTCATACACTTTTCACCATTAGGTTGTATGGATACCATAGCTTCAGATAAAAATAAATCCCTTTCCAAAACAACCCAAAGGAAAAAGGTTAACAAGGACACTCTTTGAATGATAACAATTCAAAGACAAGGAACGACCATTGGACCAGGAATCTGAGACTGAATAACAACAGTCTTCAAAAGCATAAAACAGAGGAAAAGGACCAGTTACTATGCATCATGGCTGTGCAAAAACAAATTAGCAAATATATGGGTGCCAGGCATTTGTGGTCCATTTTGGTAAATGCATAAACTCCCTTCATCCCTAAACTAACATTAAGACACAGATATTTCAAATTGTCAGCCCCTCTTTTAACATTATCTACTTTAAATAGCAGGAGTGACACCGCTTGTGATTATAAGCTCTGATTTTAGGGAACAGTGGTTGCAGCTGTACGTTGCAACTACTAATCAATGATTTACAAGCATATTAAGCTGTAGCGAAGAGAAGGAAAGTAATGCTGTTCTAATTCCATCAGGAGCTCAATTATATAATAACTGGACAATAAGGCAATTCTATAGCCAATGATATTTGCATTTCACTCTACAAAATAGTTATTTTTCTAAGGCTGGACTCCACAATATCTAGTTATGGCCACGATCTTGATAAGAAAAAAACATATATTTTAAGATATTCAATGAAGTCAGCATTTGTAAATTGCATGAAGTCTTTGTAAGACAGCCAACAAATGAAGGAAGGTCCATTAATGCTAAAGTTTGCAAGTATATTCAATGCAGTTGGCAAGATTACTATCCCATCCTCATCATTCCGAGGCAAAGAGCAACAGTAATAAATTATATGCACATGGGTAATATGTAATGTACCAGACATTCATGATAAACAAGGATCAATAAATGCTGACTGAAGTTGTTCAATGCATAAACCAGAAAACCTTAGTCCACATTAAATAAGGAGGAAAAGATTGCACGGAAGGGAGGATGCTACTGTGCCGCACGTCAGTGTCACCATTGATGGAAAAAAAAACGTAATAATTTAGAAAAACAGAATGCAAGTTGTAAAGATGAAATTGGAAAAAGGAGGAAATAAGCATATTTTCTTCGTCAAGCAAAAGTAGTGTAATTCTCCTACTACAGCTCAAAAATTTTGAATTTTGGTAGAAATGCCTTATCAGTTGCTTCATAGGCCATTTTCTTCTTTGCTTGCCCAAAACTCCATTAAAGGTCAAATTGTTAATGAAAACAGAATATGGAATGCATATCTTCAGTTTTTGATTGTCCGGTATTTCAGGACATTGCTTCAACCAAATAAGAGTAAGACAAATCAAGAAAGCAGATGAGCTTACGGTTATGATATTAGGATGGGTTAACCGAAACAAAAGAGCCACCTCTGAAGTGAATTGCTTTTCAAGCATAGTAGCTAAGCTTTCATCTTCCTCTGGCTGGCTTACCAACTTGATCGCTACATCTCGCTGTTTATATATTCCCCTGTAGATCCTACTGTGCCTTCCCGAAGCAAATTTGCTTCCAATAAACAATTGTGACATATCTGCACTCCATTCTTCTTCTCCTTCTCCTTTTATTTCTGCACCAGGAGAGACTAAGTATTTGGACCAAGAAACAGCTCTGTTGTATTCACCAAGCGAGAGTCTCCTCGCGGGTTTGGCATTGATGGAGATTTGCTTAAACCAGTGAAAATTCTTCATGGGTTTGTGATAAAATTTGAAAAATCATCAAATGCTAGCTCTTTACGGGTTTTCAACCCGTTGTAGAAACTAACAAAAGACCCAAACTTGTGTTAAATGCTCAATTCAGATCTGACCCAGAACTGAAAATACTCAACTTGATAGCTTGAAAACGTTACTCATTCAACTACATTTCGAAAATTAAAATTTTACAAGCACTGAATCACTGCAAACTATAACTCAGTCCAACACTTCCTCTATTATCTCAATCATTTGCTATCCCGAACATACGTGTAATCGTTGTACATAGAAAAACAAGACCCGGGAACAAGTAACAGCTTGTTCTCTTAAATACGAAAGTGAAATCTAGACTTAGGTTCATTTGGTAACAAAAATCAGGTTTTTGTTTGGAATAAGCAAGTGACTTATTCCCCAAATCTCAAAACTTTAGCTGGAAATCAGACAAAATGAAAAGAAAAAAAAAACCAACCAACCTTTTGGTAACAAGAAGAATTTGTCAAACGGTTTTAATTAAACAAAGTAGAAACTTTGTAAGAATGGTGGCTAAAGAGTCACTTTTGAATCTGCTTTCGCAGAGAAACGAGAAGAAGGAAGAACTTGTTACAGAATGAAGATCAAAAAGAGAGAAGAGAAAGACAGAGAGAGAGAGTCCGTTGGCTGGTGGTTGATATTGTTGTGGTTACCAGTGTGCAGTTAAAGCACATGCAAACACAGATAGAGAGAGACGCAAGGAGCTGGCGGTTTGTTTGGTTTCTCTCTCTCTCTCTCTCTGAAAGACTTGTGTAATAAACTCCAACTCTTGAACATTCATAACGTGCGAAGATCCACTTCGGAGGAGACACACCGGGCCCTTGCTGATAATGACCCCCGTCCGGTACCCATTCTCTTTCCCATTTTATCCTTGTAATCCCTACTTAATTTCCAGATCACCACATCGAACAGTCATAGCAAATTCAAGTACACGCAAATAGAGACGAAAAGGGAGGGCAAAGGAGTAGTTGGACGAAGAAAGCGTTACAACAGGAACAGAAGAGGGCCCGGGGGGTGTTGGGAAGAGAGAAAAAGTGGAGCCCACAAGACCAGGTTGCTACCCGTGGCTCTGTCTGACAAAGCCGTATGGTATGGTCCTCTTCCGTATACGGTCGCTCTTTCCTTCACTAATATCGATAACTCAGCATCCTTTTTCTTTTCTTTTTTTTTTTTTTTTTTAATTTCCCATTTTAATCATATCCAAAGCAAAGCAAAGCAAAAAGCCCAACATGCATTCTACATACTACATGCAAATTAAATAAATCTTTATTAATTAATTAAGATTTAGAATATATTAATTTAATTTTAATTTAAAAACAACTAAATCTTAATTTAATTTTTAATTTAAATTTAATTGAAATTAAATCAATATTTATTTATTTAATTTACTTTCTTTTGTTGTGGGTTTGATTTAATTAAATTAAAATTAATAATTTTAATTGAATTTAAAATTCGATTCAAATCCAACAAATCGTGCCCATCCCTGCTGTTGGAAAACGCCTGTCACACGCTTCAACACCAGGACTTCCAAATCTCTAATTGAATTGAATGAATATGGTGGTGGGTGCCATGACTGGCTGGCTTTAGGTTGGCAGAGTTGCTCCATGTTGAACTACAGACCCAGCAAAATTAAGCAGATCAAACAGGCCTCATCGATCCAACCTAGCCAAGCTTTTATTCAAAACTCAAAACCCATGCATGCATGCTTACATACATACATACACACACCGAAATGAGCATGCGTTTGCTAGCATGGATGAAAGCACCGCAGAACAACTGCATGCTGCAACAATAATGATGGATATTTTCTCTGGTTCAATAATTGAACTCTCGGAATCTTTAATTAGTCAACCAGTTAATTATTACACATAAGGAGTAATTAAAGTCCAGCCATAATACCATCAATGGATAATCACATCGACCCTTAATATCATTTACAAATAAAGCCAAGCCATGTCAAAAATCAAATCTCGAGAGTGACAGATGGATATTAAGTTCTTATCATCAACTATACCTTACTTACAAGGAATCATCAGTTATTTTTCTCTTATTATTATTAATTCCTACCTTTAATTCAATCGTCAGTATTAAGATAACATGTATAATCCTCCATAATTCAAGGGCCATGCATGCATGGATACGTTATGCTGGACATGCTACGTTAGATTAATTTAAGCAATGGTTTAGTACATGATATATCCCTAATCCGTACTTATTCTTGGTTGGTGGATCACAGTTTAGGTGTAAGTTGGCATCATGCTGCTTTACTGCCTGCATGCCTGCCTGCCTAATTGATAGGTATTTAATAACATAATGGGTCGAAATATTAGAACCATCGTACTACTGTATCAACTTTCCGAATATTATATTAGATTCTGGTATATAAAAGAAAGGGGATGACGGATTTGAAATAAAAAATAGCAATGGAAAGTATGGTAAAGAATGTTTGTCAACATGGGTGATGGAGGAAGGATACCCCGTGAGCTGTCTTCGTTTCTGATATGATTTTCAGTTTCTGATAGACTTTTCTTCAAGGTTGATGGTGTTCCTGAATGGTTTGATTGATTGTGGTTGAGATTTTATGAGGTGACGCAGTGATTGCATTTGCATGATTCTTCTCGATTACTCGTCATGCCATGACCTCAGGTGATCGATCATGCAGGATACATACGAAAAACTCTTGATCAATCATGAAATGGGTATCGTGTTAAAAGATTTATCAGGTGAAATTGAATCACTATTCTTAATTGAGGGCAGTCTATTCTTATCACTCGATTATTAAACGAGTTGACAAGTTATCCATTGTTACTTTTATCTTTCGTTGGAGTTATTTTACGAGAACAAGTGATTCAAGAAAATCTAAACTAATAAAGAGATTGAAGAATTTATTAAGGATACCAAAGTAAGGGATAAGCATGGACGATGAAATTGGTTGTAGTTGTCAAGTGATGATGGACATGGATTAATATCTGTGGGTTGGATACACCCCACAAAGCACCATGTATAGAACACTAACATCATGGTTGTTGGATTGAGACATGATCGGTATTTATCTTCATCTTCTCCTTCTTCTTCTTCTTCCTCTTTCCTTTATCTACAAATGTTTCAGTAAATCTTTGATTTTGATTCGAGAGCCCACCACCAACGCTATTTTCTGTAGCCCTAGAAAGAAGCAAACAAAAGAAGACGAGTTTAATGTGCATACTCTCAACGCCAGCCAGTCAGTCAGCCTGCCAGCCTGCAGCAGCGTAAGCTCAGCCCTTCAGCATTCGCGTTGTCATTGGCGACAGTGCAATTACCGCGCAAGTAAGTCTTAATTGGTGACAATCTGGTGCTGATAGCTGGCCCCCTCCTTTACCGGCTCAGTGCTTTAACACGTAATTTAATGGCGAAATCTGTTGGTTTACAACTAAAACGACATCGTGAATTGCTGCCTAGACTGCTGGGCTTGGTCCAAAAAGTCCGTACTACCTCCGATGGGCCTCATGGACAACCAAAAAGAAACGTTACAGGACAACTCCCGCCCCATTGTATTTGCTTAGCTGTTAAGTTTGGACCAGCATTCTACTTTTTGCCGCGAACCGATTTCCTGATTGGTGGTATATCGTTTATTTGAGCTGGGCACTTCGCGCCCTTAATTTATGGCAATTACAGGCATTCAATATAAATATAAAATCAAAGACCTTAGATATTACATTATTTGTCACTTTTTAGACTGAAAAAAAAGATTTATACCGGAAGAAAAACTGTCTCTGTACAGCATGGAATGATGGAAATGATCTATTTGACGCTCTTAATTCATCACTTGGAAGGTTGAAATGCTATGTGCTGGTGCAGCAGCTTTTGAAATCATGAGGAGTCAGGCGCCGGGATTATATAGGTTGTGACCGGAGATGATAGAGCTTAAGGCGAAGGCAATAAATGCAAGGAAGGACATTGCAACTGAAGCACTAGCCATCTCTGTGAACTCATCCTTGCCCCAATTTGATTGCCAGTCAACAACTCGAGTGGCTGCTGCTGATGATGCCGAGATAAGAAGATACGCCAGTATCTGCATATTTTAACCAACAAAGGCAACATTCCTTTCAGAATAAAGGATGCAGACATACACATTCCTGTCCTGTAAGTGTGTGTAATGCGTAACCATGCCGCTTATGCTATGTGTTGATTTTACTGTTGCGTTGCATGGCATATTCTCCATTGGAAGAGTGATGTCTAACACAGTGGAGGATCATTCCTGCTACTCAGTATTGACAAACTAGTAATTGCGACTGCAATCAGTGTAAGTCAACCATGTGACGCAGCTTACCAAAAAGTCAAGCATGTCAAGGGAAAAAATACACAAGCAATTTAAAACATGTTTCTAAATTGAGCTCCTGCGG
The DNA here is from genome assembly GCA_032402905.1 of Khaya senegalensis. Taxonomy (NCBI): domain Eukaryota; kingdom Viridiplantae; phylum Streptophyta; class Magnoliopsida; order Sapindales; family Meliaceae; genus Khaya; species Khaya senegalensis. Next base: position 8,272,736 of record CP135557.1, on the reverse strand, counting down.
CATGCCATGACAATGAGGTGAAGTACCAAACCCTAAATCAAGCTTATGGGAATGGGCTCAAAACATTTGATTAGTTATATAAGAATCACAAAGCAACATAGTCAGGGGGGAGAGAAAAATAGCAAGGTTGAAAAGCTTGCCTGATCCATGAAGAAATCAAAGGGTTGCCTGAGATGGTGGCGGACTACATGTTTTCCTGTGGCGAGATAGTAGGCTAGGTCATATGCTTGAAATACCGAATATACAAATGCAGTCACATTCACAGATAAGCAATACCTGTCATCAAGTTCTGTCAAGAAATCAAATCTCTTCCAAGAAGTAATCATAGAAGTACAAGAAGATAATAACAGCAAAAAAGGGAAAGAAACACATTTCTTATTACGGGTAATTCAACAGAACTGGGATTCGTGGATACCAGATTCATGGTTCATGATGGAATACACGATCCATAACTCTTATCATTCCATGGAGATGTTTCAGAAAGTTTCAAATTTTTACATAAAGCATACATATGCTGCAGTGGATGTAGTACTAACTATTCATATAATTCTGATCCAGGTCCATCATTTAAGGAAATTGATAACAATCATATGAAGTGTTAACAGTTCTAGCACAATAAAAATAGCATTTCAAGTAAACTGGGCATTGACTACAATCTGCACTCTCTCACAAACTTTGAACATCCATGCAAGCTACAACAGATGGGAGCTAATGGCTTAAATTCCGTAACAGTGGAAAATAGCATGATACTAGTAAAGAAGAAACAAATATGTAGAGAGAGTAAATTGAAGAGGACACGCATGCTATAAAAGATAAATAAGTGAATGAAACAATAATAACCTGTATTCTCTGTAACGATCAAATGAATCACCGGCCCAGCCCCGAGTCTTATCGGCAGCCATGACAGAGAACGAAATCAAGCACAAAACGACTTCACTCAACCTAAACCCTAAATTCGACAACTTCACCATCTCCCCAGTCCTCGATCTCTTCAGTATCGCCGCCATCTCGCCCGACCTCTCCTCTCCTCCGCCAGGCCCCACCTTCGTCACTGAAGGCGAACCGTCTTCCCGAACTGCCTTGTTCATCATTACCGCCGGCTTTGCTTCCGCCTTCTTTTCTGGCACCGGAGAGGACTGTGTGAACTTGTCGGCGACAGCGACGATTGCTTTCGAATTAAGTTTTTCGTCCCAATACTTGGGCGATTTCTGCGGCGAGGCGTCCGGTGAAGCATAAGGAGGCGAATCAGGCGGCTCGGGATCGCCCTGGTCGGATGGAAGAGGGGAGTGGAAACGTAGAGGTGAGTGAGGTGACTCCAGGTGATAGTGTGAGTCGGAGTTTGACGATGATGATCGTTTCATGTTGTTGAGACTGTTTGACTTTTGATGCTTGATTTGAGTTTGCGTTTTGAAACCCATTAATTTTCCGTAGGTTTCTGGAGAATGTATTGGGAGGTTGTTTGGGAAGTGAGAAAACAGAACTAAGAAAATTGCTTTAAAGCTTCGAGTTCGTGTTTTGCTCGCGGGTCCCGCTCAATCTTCTTTCTTCAATTCAGTGAGGTAATAATACTTGCGTGGGAACGTACACAGATGCAAAACGAAATAAAAGCCAATAATTGATCAAAACATCGCAATTTAGGGACGTGGCAGTTAACCATTCGACAGATTAGGGGAATCTAAGACACAAACCAAGGAAACCAAAGAATCTACGTGAACGAAGAGAAACAAAGGCAGAAGAAACCCCGGACCAGTGAAGTCAACAGTTCTATTCATTTACTGGTTATTATCAAACTAGTCCAAGTAGTTTGCGAAAGTAACAAATAGGTCCATCAATTGTTTCAAATTCGCCCCTGTAACACACAAAAGGAAGAAGGTAATAAAGTAGAGTCCACTGATTCTATAACATTGTTGCAAGCTTTCAATAGCAACTTTATAATGCGGGCAACAGGTGAAAGTCATTTCACATTTCTTTAAGAGTGAGCTATCCTATCCTACCTATCATATTTCATATCCTTTCACAAATTCCCCTGAATAATTGTCTTTTTTAATGTATAAAGGCAAATCATATGAAAAAATCAAAGGTAAATAATGGACCTCTGGTGAGCCCTGCTGACTAGGTATTGGGCACATGTTGCAAAAGTATATACCTAAAAGTAAAAAAGTAAAGATTAAAGGCCATAGCTTTAGTACCTTGAATAACAAAAAGAAATTCCCATTAAGCTTTGCTTTTTCTACTTTATGAAACCAACAAAAAATTTTAGTCCTGCTTTTCTTTATAAAGTAGATTGATCTCTTTAACCATTGTGCTTATCAATGATTTGCTAATGGTTTGAAGCTATCGGAAGATGTATACTATGCATGGGCCATACTCATTCTGCTGAATGCACAGAAAAATACTAATAAATAATCACATGAGCCACAGGAAAAGATGCTAAGCAAGATCTTTGCCTAAGACAACCTCTAAAAGCAGTGAATAATTGCTAGGTTAGGAAAAAAGAAGGGAGGGTGGTGGGGGTGTGTGTGCAGCATTTCATTCTTAGATGTTGATGTTGGGTCAGTGAACAAAAATGATTATATTACATCATGAAGAAAGTGGAGAAAGGAGAGGTAAATGAGACAAATAAGAAAGGTATCAAACAAAATTAAAAAAAAAAAAACTCTCATTCTCAATCACAGTTATGGGAAAGAACTCATGTCTCACCAGCTGCATCAAATGGGATATGAGTTAATGAAATATTTACCAGATGGATTGCTCAGTCTGGCAGCTTTAAACGGTTAAACAAAATGAGGAAACTTTGTTCTGGGACAATGTAAAGGAAACCGAGATCTGCGCCTTTCACATATGGTCCCATGCCCTATGGATAGCCATAAACGGTTATTTAAAAAAAAAAATAGATGAAAAGACATCCTATAGATGCATCCATCATCAGATTAGTATTAAGAAGTAAGTCAACCAAAAATAATGGAAATCTTGTTGCCTACCTTCCCATTGAGTTGAAGAAGTTCACCATCAACCCATTTTGGATTTCGGAACCCAAATTCTGCCATTCTTCGTTGACCACTGTAACTTGCAACCTTGACAAAGAGCTTACAGGAATTAATTGATGTCTGAACATCGTAAATCAACCAAATAGATGCTATTAAGCATTCTAAATTCACAAGATACTTAGCAGTTGACCTTGAGCCCCTAATTCTAAAGCCATTTATCTATTTCATGCTACATATGGCAAAAAGATGGGGTTGAAATTGTTCAATATAAGGCCTCAACATTACATTTACATCTGTGAAGGTAAACAAACGAACTGTACATTATAACTCGTAAAAATGTGGTCAAGAGGTAAGATCGTAAAAATGGAAAGCAATATTCATAAACCAAAAACATAATTCCTCACTAAAGGTTTAAAAAAAAAAAGAGGTACACGGATCAAGGATTCCAAGAACTACACAACTAAGGATGACAAAAGGATTTTAGAAATGTTACATAGCCATGCCATGATCTGGATCTGGGGCATGTTAGATAACAAAGATAACAATCCTTAGCAACCACAGTTGTTTGATAAAAGAAGAGATGGAAGACCGACATATTAATATTTTTCTGACAAATTGTAACAGAATTGTGAAGAGAAAATTATACTGATAAAAGAGAGAGAGCGAGAGAGAGAGAGAGAGAGAGAGAGAGAATTACCACAGCCAATTCATCCGGATACTTCCCACGATTAGAAAGGCGACTCCCTTTCCCAATTTTGGCACGAAATGTCACCTATGAATCGAGCATGTTAATTGATTAGTACAAACTCCATATCATGTGAGCATTAAACTAATGCATTATTGCACATATTAGGTCAACCAGGACAGTCATCAAGATGTTCTAAAAATACAAACCTGGCCAGCAGGAATGTTAAGGTCCCCTGTCAGTTTTACTGCCTCCACATATTCAAAAAACTCCACATCTGAAGACTTGTCGCCCTCACCATTCCATTGACCGTATTTGCACCTCAATTGTACAACTTCAGTGCCATAAGGGCCAAATGAACCAACATACGGTCCTACATGTCAACCACCATTTATCAATTTTCCATATTAAAAGGAACACATATCTATAAACACATTAATCCATACACACATGAATAGAAGCAAGCAGACTCACCATCAAATGGATCTAAATTGCCTTCGGAAGTGCTAATTCGATTAAATGTTGTATACTCAAGATACTTTGCTCTGCTTTTGTGCCTGACTGACTGCAAGTTTCACAATTTCACGTACATCTCTAGAAAACTGAAGGTTATATTAACAATCAATCAACTCATTGTCAAGAACAATGAATTATTGCAATCAAATAATTGGGAGAATTTAGTTAATGAATATCATAAAATCATGAAAAACATCTATAATCACACAAGCATTCAAGATTTATGAAATAGAAGATACTATTTTGTCCTCCATTTACTGCTGAGCTGAACAATTCTGATGCTGAAACAATTGGTCAAAATATCGGCAAGAAAACAATAAACAACATACATCTAAAGTACATAATACAAACACACACATGGAGATATAAACAGATTATGAGAATCACGGGTCTGCTTATGCTTCAAAAAAGCCTTTCTTATAACTGTATTTCCATACCAATAATAGCAATTGGAGGTAAACTAATATTGCGTTATGAACAATGTCCAGATCTCAGCTCCCTCAATTTTTGCAGGTAAATCTCTATCTCACCTTTGAAGAGGGCTTGTCTGAACTCCAAAATGTCTTGGCAACATCAGAAGGCATAAGCTCAGAGACACCTTGAGCTTAGATGTTTTATTTTCTCCAGCGTCAGAACCTAGACTTCTCCCTGGAACATGTAGCACAAAAGAATCTCTCATTATATCTTTAACATTGGCTGGCAGACGTACATACTCTTCCTTGGTAGGAGTATCATCATTATTATGTACAATGCCGCCAATAAAAGGTTTTGTATCCAAGTCCTTTTCATCTTCTGAGGCATCACTAGCTCCATCAAGGGCAACCCATTCAGGCTGAATCTCTGCTAAATCATCAGTCTCGCCTTCAGAATCACTAGACCCTGTCTCCTCACTATCCTGAATCAACTGCTTCATGGAGTCGGCATCATCCATCACTTCCCCAGTAACATCAAAGTTCATAACTTTTACTTTCAATCCTGGAATTTTTTCTTTAAGAAAATTTATTACACTTTTTATCCCTTCCTCAGTTGCTCCCTCAATGTTGATGCCCTTGTCATCACTTCTCTCAGCCTTAACTTCAGTTCCTTGAACATCTACAACAGATGCATTCTCAACTTCAGGAGTTGATGGGCTTTTAGTGGGCTTGGAAGGTGAACTTGCAGAGCTTGTTAAACTTCCCTTGGCCCGCCGCAAATATACTACCTGTCAACAGATACAGTATAGGAGTCAAATTTTAGATGTCATTTTTGACATTGAAAAAGCACTAACTTTCTATAAAATCTGGGGCTGTGCTTAAATTCCTAACAAAACTAGCCAAGCCAAGTCCCTAAGAGTCAAATTGCTGTACACCCAAAACTTAATACCCAAACAGTACATCAGGCATAGATGCTTAAATCTATGTCAGCTACCTACAATACACAGATAAAGGCTTCTGTGAAGGGTCCCAGTGAATTACTATAACTCCTAACAACTAATCCACATCCACAAAAATGCTAAATTCTTATACATTATAGCTATCATAATGGTCTTCTCCACACGAATTCAGAATTAATCAAAAGATTTAAAAAACCCAATAATCAAAGTCAGTTTTTAAGCAGGAAAATTTGGACTAAGCTTCAGAGCCAACAGTATGCATATATAGTACAGGTGCACATGCTATTTGTAGTTGCCTAATCATGAACGACAGAAGCAAATAAACATAAACAAAGTAAAGATCATCCCATGCACCACGACTCTACACTCATACAGGTTAAATCAGGCACTGCCACTAATGGCTCAGTCAATTAAACCAGGAGAAAGTGTTATCACTGGTCTGGTTAACATGAATTTGAACCATTACTAATACCTCAAAGAAGCCTAAAGGAGCTCATTACTACACCTGCATCACATATGAATCCTCATTATCTTTGACCACAAAAATTTCAAACAGTGGAGTTCCCAGAGAAGCAGTCACCAACTGTCTGCAGCAAAAGATAATCACTAACACTCACCAGATAATATCAAAAATCAGGGAAACCACAAAGATCTTTTACCTTTGACTGTATTTCCTTGCAACAAATCTGCCAACGCGAGGCTTTATATGTATTACTCTTCCAAAGGGATCATCTGAATCCTTAGAGTAGCCCACCCACCAGCCTACCTGCAGAGACAAAGAATAACAGCATTTAACAGTATAATAGCTTCATCTTCTGGTCTGGTTTGAGAAGCTCCATTAGCACAGTAATAGCAAACCCAAGCAACAACAAACTGCTAATGAAATTCAACTGTAACAATCACAACAATGTGTGTCAAGACTCATGGTGAGAAAATCTGTTTATCAAATTTCCAAAGGCTGACAGCTTGCCAACAAAATTCAATGTGAAAGTACGACCATCTATCTACCGCATAATGTTTGTTGTATATGTACGTATAAATGTATATATATTTGGTTAATTGTATAATTGCCACCGGCAATGGGGAAAATTCCATTACAATAAGCAAAATCTTGCTGGATACAAATTCTAAAACCTCATAATTTTCTACAATCACACACATAAAAAGAGGGAGAACAAAATGAGATAATTATAATAATATCCTCTCTAGTATATTCTCCAATTATGATTCCCGAACATATTTTAAAACCTCTGCCTCTTGAATAACAAGTTCAAATAGACTGGCCTCTACAGAGAGATTGTAAAAATGGGACCAATCAGATAAACAATTCAGTAATTCTATTTTCATTGAATAAGTAGAAATTATGTCTTCTTGCCAAGGAATATAAAATGAACAATTGTAACAAATTGTTTAAAGCGGATCACTACAAAGAATAGAAAGCATTGTTAAATTATAAGCAACAGAGGCTAAGAAGATCACCAGTCCACTTCCTGTATATCTACACAACCTTGAAGCATCATGATATTGCTCTTCATTGCGTTCTGCACAAAAACAGGGAATAAAAATAAGAAACAGTAGACTATGCATGCAGGTACTTACTTTCAGAGCATCATATAAGGTCAGACCTTCAACAGAGACATTATTTCTGCTACAGTATCCTTTGAAGCGGCTTCTTCAATAGCCATTTTCAACTTCGCAGCTTCTTCAAAGTCTTCCTTCTCCATTGCATCTTCAAGTTGAAACTATAAAGCAGAGATTTGGTCACGAAAAAAAAAAAAGCTTGTTTCAAATTCGAGCCTTCAATTGCCTTTGAACAATCAATCATTTGCCATGTTTCCGGTATTTAGTTGGCTCATATTAATTTGACTCTTGTAATCAATAAAAATTAAACAAACAAAATCCAACTAGCTATTTATGGTGTACAAATAGAAACCAGTAAGTCGAGAAACAACAAATAATCACCTTACAACTAATAAATCTTCAACAACCAATCAAAGACAGAGAAGCATCCAGTAAAACATAGAACACGCATTCAGAGAAAAGAAAAGAAGGATACCTTAAGAACGGAGGCAGAGCTCTCAGCTTGTTCGATTTCAGAGAAATGACGAGTCCATCGATTCCAATCCCAATCCAAACAAGAAGAAGTACTACTGTTATTGTTATTGTCACTGTTGCTGCTGCTGCTGTAAAAACAACACAAAGGTTTTGGGTTCTTGCGATTCTTGTTTACGGAAGAAGCCGGGAAACTCCAACAACCCAATACAAAGCTCAAACTGGTTGATTTCTTGGATGAGAAATCAATACAGTGAAGCAGCCTTGATTGAGGCGCTGAAATTGCGTGTGTAATGCCCCATGTATTATTTGTTAATATCATCTCTCTGTTTCAGTTTCCCTTTCTCTTCTCTTCAATTCCGCGAGTCTTTCAATTTTCTGTTGAGTTTGTCTATTGGGATAGTTTGCCGGGGATGCAAGTACGTGGATAGAATCAGTGGATAATTTGCCTGTTCAATAGAGAAGTACCGCGAACCCGATTGATCAACTGTGCTCCATGTGAGGCGGACACAAGCACAGTAAAACAAATCATACTTATGATGCATTGTGAGTTTGATGCTGACAGCCCACTTATAGATTCGGCTCCTATAAACCTCATTCGAATATTATTCAACCAAATCGGTCTTAAATGCAGCTTCAAACTTTTTTACAAAAAATTTGAATCAACTATGAACTTATTTGTGTAAGAAATCAATAACCACCTATGAAAAGCATTCATTATTAACAGACAAAAATAATTAAGAAATTACAGAGCCCATGTACTGGAACTGGTACGAGCGGCGAGAACTTTTACAATAGGAAGGATTAAGTCATCATGAGGTGAGCCTGAGACACAAATTACACATCTGAAAATCTAATCCCCATTGGCTTATCAGAAGAACTGAGACTGGTATCATTAGCAATTTCAATTTCACAACTCCATACACACCGATGGATTAACCGTAAATCTTTTCTTAGAATGAGTAGCCAATGCAAGGATTACACAATGGCCATAGACAGATATTGTTTAGCTTCTCACAGCACAAGGTTAAAAGAATACGTGGCAAAAATTGTTAGCGAGAATATGACTAATTGTTCAGCACTGAGGTGGAGTGGAATGATCAGCAACCACACGTCCAGCAGAAGGAAATGGAGCTATGCCAATTGGATTTTGAGTTGCCACAGACGCGCCTCCATTCTCAGCAGTTTCAAGAGCAATATCTGCATCATTGGGTGCCCCTGCATTCTCTGTGCTGACTGGACGGAGCAAACCTTGCAATCTCACCAGATAGCTCTGGCTAGAAGGCTGAGTTCTTACATATCGAGTGGTTGTCACTACAGTAGCAGATGATCGTTCAGAATCAGCAGTCCGGAAATTGGATAGGGCACTGAGGTCAAGGTTTGGGAAGACTGAGCAACGACACCTAGGACATTTCACGTTCAACCGAAGCCACTCATCAATGCATTCAATGTGAAAATTGTGAGCACAAGGCAAACCACGAACCTGCACCACTTCCAACAAGAAACTTATGCTCATGTTGCCTTTTGAAAATCACTGTGCATGTAAGAGTTTGCACAAAGGCTGGTGGTTACAACATCCACAATAGCATAATTTTACATCTGCTTACATTGTTACCCAAGTATATGTTCATTTCTATGCAGGTTAATAGCTGCACCTAACAATACAATCTAATGTCCAATTTTTCATAAGGCACTAGCATGTGGCAGAGCAAGATCAAAATTCACAGAGGATGAATTTACATGAGGTTATCTTCCAATTTCATAAAAATAAACCTGAGATTCAATGTTTTCAGCGAGGGAATAACTATTAAAGCTCCATATAGCACCAAAAGGCATCAAAAGCTAATTCATTCAGTTGGTACACAGAGAAGTATTGCTCCATAAAAAGCAAAAATTCTAAAACTTGATGTATGGTTTAGATATGTACACTTAATGAATAAAGATTGGAGAACAGAAACTTTTACCTCGTTCCCCAGATGAAACTCTTCCAGACAGATGGGACATTCACTGCAATCAGTTGGAACAGCCTTTAACCTAAACTTTGGAAGTTCCTGAATGAGTGCCTCTACAGCTTCTCTCTGTGCACAACCCAGACAAAATCCCCAGACATCAGAATCCAAAACAGATTAAACAAATAATGAGATTGAAATATGCAATAGCACCTCTAAATAGAGAAACTGTAAGCCCCGAAAAAAGGTACAGCCAATACAAGCACAAAATAAAAGGAAAATTGTCAGTTCTAGTTCTTGATGCTACAGTATTTACCTGAGCCGGACTCAAATAAAGTCCAGGATGATATGAAGTAGCATCTTGACCAATGCCTCTCATCTCTTGACCTGCAGCTTCAAATGCCCAATCTGGTACACGGATCATGTCAACCAAAACCTGAATTACAGTAGGTGGTTTGATTCAGGTGTAATTCAGGGACTATCAAATAGATCTAATGTAAAATAGAGAATTATATTTGCACTGATCATTACAGTGAATCCAACTTTCATTATTAGAGCAGGCACATGGTGAAAGAAATTTTACTGTTAGACCCTAAACCGAACAAGAAAGGGATTAAAATAATAACCAAAATAATATCACCTTTGACATGAAGCAACAACAAGCACAGCAAAATACAAATAAAATCCTTAAGCAACATTAAGAAGTTAGCCACCACAGAAACCATTGCATTTACATCTTATTTTAGTTACCAGTTCAAAGGCACAAAAAGGATTAATCATTACAAAATTTGTTGCATGAAATTCAAACCCAACATGCAAGAAAAATTCAAGCTTACCCCATATTCTGAAACAGGAATCCCCTGCTGAGCACGTAATAGGTGCGCTTGTCTTCGTGTCAACCACTGCAAAAGGGAATTCAATGAACGAGAATGAAAACATACTTATGTAAATGCAACAATGACTAGTAGCTTTTGGATGCCTAAGCTGTCACATGAGGTAAACCAAACAAGTGATATCAGAAGTACAAAAAGAGAATACGAGAAGCGTCACTCAAGGCCTAGTACTAGGTTCCGGCTGAGTGTAATAAAATTCATTCATAAAGTTCAGGAAATGTAACTAACCTTTCCCATAGACATGCAAGCGATGCAAAAAAGTCCACAGTAGCTGAAAAGCAACCAAATGAGAAAACCCCATTTCTGACCCTGTTCTGGCAACTGCAAGGATTAAATAACAGTGTTTCAAGCATTAAAACAGTTGCCAGATGCAATTTGCACACCACCCCACCCCCCCCCCCCCCCAAAAAAAAAAGGGAAAATGGAACACTTACGCAATTTCTGGCACTTGTGAACCACAAAGTGCCAATTATCGTCCAAGCCCAAAGGAATGGATAAAGTAACAATGACAGAATTGAAAGAACCGCTACCCTTCCACAAAAACGAGCATACCTCTGCTGCCACCCCAAATCCCTAAAAGGATATAGAACAACAGAATCTGTTACTATGAAAATTTTACCATGTTAAAAACAAATGCAATTACCATAGAAGAGAAAATCTAAAGCAACATTTGGAAATCCTATAACAATTATTCAACATTAATATTCATATAAGAAACTGAACTAAGAAAGCTTGTATCTAGGCATCTAAGTTGAGAGCCACGTGACAAACTTCACACAATGTAATAACATGTTCTTATCCACTGCTAAACACCTTCAGTGGTACGGTGGAGATAGTATGGGAGTAAATTTCACTTCTCATTTCAAGTAATGTGATACCACAGATACCTCGCCCACAATTTTCAAACGAACCTATATTGTCAGCAGACATTTGTTCCAAAGAAGCAAAATATAATCATCAACGTGTAACTTTTGTGAGTGTAAGATGGAGCACTTACAATCCCATTCCAGCAGCCAAACCATTATCTACGAACATCAACAAACGAAAAATAAACACAGAAGTGTAATCAACCTGAAGAAACAGAAGCAGGCCACGAATTATAACAAAATTTTCCCATTAGAAATCTAAATATTGAAGAAAGAAAAGGAGAGAAGAATTCAATTCATTAAAGTTCTCCAAAGTTCAAATACCCACCATGATCCATATGTGCAAGGGGTATGTACAAAGATGGTAACGCTTCCAATTGACTCCGACAATTATTCTAGAAGTAAAGATATCATTAAAGAAGAACCCACTTAAAACTTTTAACTCCTATTTTATTAAAAGCAATCTTCTTAGAGACTTCCCTCGTACGTATTCATAAAATGAACAACTTCATTCTTTTATTTTCCTATATTTTCTTCGCAAACAAACAGAACTACAATGAATCAAAACCTCAAAAGCAAAAAAATTTAACTTAAAAAAAAAAGGATACACACTTGTCGCAAGCATCGACAAGAAAAACCCATCGTACCTGCAACCACAAACTTTAACATTCCATCACATGTGTCATATTTAAAACGAACTCAAACACATTTGATAAAGTAATTGTTAGAAACTCAATTTTAATTTCATTCAGTAATGGAAAAGAAAGATTAGAACTGACCACTTGAAATCAACGCCTCTGATGGCCATAGTTCCCTGTGCCGAAACCCTAGAAGTAGAACGAGGTTACCAAAGATTGAGATTCAATCCTCATTTCACGACGGTTAAAAAAAAAAAAAATTAAACGAAGTCCGAGGACAAAATAAAGAGCGCCGGTATTTCCTATTAAAGAAATCTTGTTGGATTCTGCTTCATGAAAATGCGAACTGAATTTTTTTTCAAGGAAGAATTAAGTTAACTGAACTACTGAGACAGATAGACAGAGAGAGAGAGAGAGAGAGAGAGGGGGGTGTCGTGGCTTGTAGGAAACGGACGAGTTGACGGGAGTTTAGCCGTGAAGTGACGGCGTTAGCAGGGACTTGTAATGCGTACTTATTGGATGGACGAGAATTGTTGGGCGGGTTAGTGGTTGCCACGTGTAATGCGTACTCGTAATCGTAGACTGGCAATGCATTTCTTTTTTGTTTGAATACTTAATAAAAATAAATGACACGTTTAACTGTAATTAATACAAAATATGACGGTTAGTGGGCTCCATTAGGTCAAACTGATCTGTCTCTACACGTGGCAACTCCTACCTATGTCACTTGCACACTGCACTACCTCGAATAAGACATCTCCCAGTCCCTATGTCTTTCAAATCAAAAGAGAAGCATCTTCAATTAACCCTTTCAATTTCTAAACTATCTTTTCTGAGTCTTCTAGATACTCGCGTTCGGTTTGAAATGCCTCCAAACTTGATCTAGATTTCATAAACCTTAATTCTTTCGCCCTAACTTTAGCCATCGTTTGCTGCATTGTAACTCTCAAACGGCACCGACAAAGCTACCCTATGTTTAAATTGTGGAGTCAACTGTTTCCTACTTTCCATGGAAGATTTCAACTGGGTTATTTTGATTGCACTTTAGCGTTAAAGCTAAGATATGATGCTCTTCATTTTCAAAATACTGTAGAGAAGGAACTAGGAATTGAATATAAATTTCGGAAAGCGAGGATCCTGGCTTATTTATTCCCCCAAAGAGACCTACCGTCCAATGCTCCTCCTCTGTGGCGCTGGATAGACAACAGACTAGCATGGGTAGTGGTAGTACTGTTTTCTTCTTCATCTTTTTGTTCTTATCGATCTCATCTTTCAATGTAAGAACTATTCTGCTCTGACATTGTATTCGCTCTAACTTGCATGACTTTCTCTATTGTCTCTTAGTATTTCTCGCATCTTCTCATTGTCAGTATGTGGCCTCACTCTTGCGGACCTTCTGGTTATTTATGTTTGTTGCTTGCAGGTTTCTTGTGAAGTAACCAGTAGAAGAACTCAAAATGTTTCCTCTCGGGAAAACCCATTTAGTGCTAAAGCGTCGCTGATTCGTTACTGGAACAAACACATTTCCAACAATCTCCCGAAACCGTCGTTTCTTCTCTCCAAAGCCTCTCCGTTAAGTGGTGTTCACTTGGCGAGACTCACCCAATTTGCCACCCAGAGATCTCTCTCTTCCCACCTTGACGCCTTATGTTCCCTGGCCGACTTGATTTGCTCATTTGACTCGGAACTAGATTCAAGCAAACATGGCCGAGACGCTAACTTTGCAGTTTATACAAACAGAAACTTTGCAAACTATGGTGATTCAAGACTCGGAGGAGTCGACACGTTCAAGAACTACTCGGAAGGAAAAAACACGCCTGCCGACTCGTTCAAGAAATACAGCAGAGAATCAACAGATCACAACGAAGATTTCACCAGTTACGCCAAAGATGGTAATGTTGCCACCGAAAACTTCACTAGCTACGCTGCAAACGCCAACGGTGGCTCCGGTGGCTTCAAGAACTACGGAGAACGAGTCAACGTACCCACTCTCCAGTTCGCCAGCTATGACTCGAACGGTAAGAACCACAAACTCACTTTCACAAGATATAGCGATGATACCAATTCGGGTGCTGAAGGATTTATCAGCTATGGCAAGAATGGCAATGCTGGTCCAACTGAGTTCACTAGCTATGCAGAGAAAGCAAACATTATCGGGTCAAGTTTTACAGGTTATGCTGAGTCCGGAAAGGCAGCAAATGACTCGTTCAAAGCTTATGGAAACTCAGGTAACAACCCACACAACTTCTTTAAAAGCTACAGCCTTGGTGCAAACTCCGCCATTGATAGCTTTACAAGTTACAGAAATGGAGCCAATGTTGGTGATGATTCTTTTCAATCTTATGCCAAGCATGCAAATTCAGGAAAAGTGAATTTTGCAAACTATGGCAAAACATTCAACTTAGGAAACGATACGTTCAGAGAGTATGGCACAGGATCCATGTGGAGGACCACGATTGGGTTTAAAAGTTATGATATGGGTCGTTCATTCAAGGAATATATCAATAAGGGTGTCACATTCGCTGGTTACACTAATTTAAGTGACACGAAACTTGGTTCTCCAGGCAACAGTAGCGTTTCAGCAGATAGATGGGTTGTAGAACCAGGTAAATTCTTCAGGGAGTCCATGTTAAAGCAAGGGAATGTCATGGTCATGCCCGACATTATGGATAAAATGCCAAGAAGATCATTTTTGCCCCGAACAATTTTGTCTAAATTACCATTTTCAACTTCAGAGTTGCCCCGCCTGAAGGAAATTTTCCACGTCCGAGACAACTCAAGCATGGAGAGGGTGATGGTTAACGCGTTGACCGAGTGCGAGAGAGCACCAAGCCGGGGTGAAACCAAGCGGTGCGTGGGCTCGGTGGAGGACATGATCGACTTCGCCACCTCAGTATTGGGTCACAATGTGGTGGCTCGGACAACCCAAAATGTGAATGGGTCAAAGCAAAGAGTGATAATAGGTTCAGTCAGAGGAATCAACGGTGGGAAAGTGACTAAATCAGTGTCGTGTCATCAGAGTTTGTACCCATACCTTCTGTACTATTGTCATTCTGTGCCCAAAGTTAGGGTTTACGAGGCAGACATCGTTGAGGTGAAGAGCAAAGCAAAGACCAACCATGGTGTTGCCATTTGTCATCTTGACACGTCAGCTTGGAGCCCAGGGCACGGAGCCTTTATGGCACTTGGATCCAGCCCCGGTCGAATTGAAGTCTGCCACTGGATCTTCGAGAATGACTTGACCTGGACCATTGCGAATTGAAGATCATTATCACTTGTTTGGGTTTTGTTCAATTGCTCATCAAATCAAATGCCCATGTTAATTATTGCCACTGAGAGAGTGTACCGAATGTTCATTGATTTGTCTTGTTTACGCTGTTTATTATAACTTGACAATAATATAAGTAGCAACATAAAAGTGTGTGCAATCATTTGGTTCAAACGATTTTCAAACATATTAAGTTCACAGAATTATATATCCCGGGGACAAGCAAGTCAGTAGCCGGTACCCAAATAAACAAAAGGAGATTCCAAAGCAAAATGATAGAGATCTGAGGTTGGATTTGGAAGGAATGAAATCCAGACTTGGTATGGAATGTGTCATTTTCCATTCTATACTGCACTGATGGTGTATAGCCAAAAATCGCCTACAGTACAGATAATCCACTAGCAGTTTAGTAATTCAAAGTTGCCGGAGTGCGCGTGTTATGTAACTCATTGTGCAGTCAAAAGTGACAACAGAAAGCCTGCAAATTGTGCAGCTTTGCAGCTTTGAGTGAATTTCAAGAAATGCATCTTCGAAAGTGCTTGCTAGCTTCTTGGTCTTGATGAGTTTGCTTCGCACTGTCATCGCACTAGGACAGACATAAATCGGCAATTTCTGGCATATTTGCTGGATCCCGCTTGTAATGTGGGTCCCCTTCCCGCAGTGAAAGCAGCAAATCCATGATCCGTCTTTTACAGCCTTCCATTCAGCCATTCATTTTATTTCTATACTCTTCTTCTTCTGGTACGACTCGTCTGTAACACAGTTTCACAAGGACGTATCTAGCTCTGGCGTTTTCATGGATTTGCTCTGCGCGTGCCCATCTCCTCACTTATAGAACTAAGAAAATTTTCCCGACTGCCATTGGAGCGTCAAGGCCTATGGCTATTACATATTATGAATCATGATTATATATCCGCACGTTCACAGGGCATTCACAGCCCATGATTTTGTGCGCCTTATTCTCGGATGATGCTCTGTCAGTACTCAAACGGTCAGAAAATGCCGTTGCACTCATCAGCTTTATTTTCCTTCATGAGTATGTTATCATCAAAAAGTAAAAGCTGCATTTGCATGGAATTGGGTGAAAAGCGAGACTATCTCATCTCTCTATGGGCTACTCTGGAAGAGACAACAAAACAAAACCCAATAGAAAATCTCGAAGCCCAGGTCAGGTCAGGCCAGGTATTGTCTGCTAGTAATTCCAGACTTCTATTGTCCAACTGTTGGCATTTTCCCAATGCAAAATAGAACTTGACCACCACCATGCTCTTACAAATTGTGATTGTAGTTGCAGTCAATGGTCATACAGTTTAGCTGGGTGAATGCGACTGGTACATTGGCTGCATTTATAGCATGGTTTTGGACTGGCAACAAATTCTCCTGTCACGTTATTGTGTTTGTGCCAGGCAAGTAAGGTAACGAGCAACGGTCCTACATTTCAAAGTAACTCTTCATGTTACACTCGGTCACCATTGCACGGATTACCTGTCACTGGTGTCTCCAATTTTGTGCAGACCTTCAAATACAATAAAGAACAATGTTTCCTCCCCACAATTTCGAAGGATTCTTAAATTGAAAATTGCCCTGAAATTAATTTTTAGAATAAATTAGCATACAATTTTTTTTTCAGTAATTACACGCATACAAACTCAACACTTATAATTAATACACAATAAATTAAAAGATTTTTTAATAATTTTTTAAATTTTAACAATATAAATAATATTTTATAATTTTAAATTTTTTTTTTTTATTGAGAATATACTGAATCAAGATAAATATTATTTTTTAATTTTTTGAAAGAGATTTAAAATGGGATGACAAGAAAATTCAAATTCTTTTTACAAGACAAGTTTCAATTCTTTTATTTATGTGAATAAAAGAATGCAAAAGAGGGTAGGGAGTGGAGAAAAGATTACACATTTTGGATTTTTTTACTAGATTTTTGTGTTCTTAATTAAATAAATAAAATTTTTAAAAATAATATTTATTTCAAGTCAATACATTATAAATTTAAAAATAAATAAATTATAAAATTATAAAATATTATTTATATTTTTAAAATTTAAAAAATTATCTTAAAATTATATATTAATATAAAATATTATTATTTTAATATTCAAAGTGTGCCTAATCTTTCTGTATATATTATTAGTATAAAATAACATATGTGAAGACAACCAAAAGGAAAATATCTAAGCGTCCCTCTAATGAACATGACACAGGATAAGGTTTAGATTAGATTATGTGGTGTTTGAAAGACTTCTAATTCCTGAGAACCATGTTGGTTAGGATCCCAAACCCGCCAAAATGTTTACAATAACCAATTGTTCTACTACTTCTGCTTCTGCTTCCATATCTCCGCAAATATCATCAACTACGATTGAAATTAATCCTTTGGGTTCATTCAAACCAATCAATCGGCGTCATCTTCTCAATGCACTCACACTCTCCATTTCCCTCACTTCTCAGTTCAACCCATTTGCTGCACACGTTGCTGGCGCCCGTGGCCTGTTCCAAATGCCCCCACTTCGACTCAGTAACCGGTAATTGAATAAATACATTGTCTGTTTTCTTATAAATTAGTCATTTGTGTTTGTGTTGCTTATAGTGAAGTGGATAACTTAAATAAGCTACTTAGTTTTGTTTAGATATTGCTGAATTTTTGTATTGTTTGTTAAATATATTGAATTCTGGTGTATTCGATCACAATTGGATTCCGTGGTGGCACACTTGAATGGAGGTTTTAGATTGCAAATGTCCTAACTCCCAAATGATGAAAGTATAGGATTGACAGTTTCAGTTTAATCAAAATTTTGATGGATGTCAGTTAAATTAGTTTACTGTGACAGAAGAGATAAGAAATGGAGAGGATTACCTCAAGTTCTGTAAATTGTAACCCAAAGAAGAAATGGGTGAGAAAAGAACATTCCACTTTCCTACATTATCAGCAACTGATTTATGACATTGTAATTCTCTTTATTGTTTTGTCCTGAATTTGTTGTGGGTGTGTAAGGTACTTTTTGGTGAGGGCTGGAGAGTCTGAATATGAGAGCTTGGGTATAATCAACACAAACCCAGTTGCAAAAACATCGGTTGATAATGGGTTATCTGAGATAGGGAAGAAGCAGACAGTGAAGGCTGCTTTAGAGTTGAAGGCAATGGGTGCCTGTGAAAGGGGGTGCTGGATTTGGCCTTCCATTACTCAGAGAGCTTACCAGGCTGCTGAGATTATCGCGTCCGTTAATGGGATCAATAGAAGGTAAGAAAATTCAAAATAGAATTTATAGTTTCAGGAATCTAAGTGGATTTGGCAAAAAGAAGTAAACATTATAGCCAATTCTTTATATGATGATATCTCCCTTGGTTTCTGACAGAAATTTGGGAAAAGAACTAAGATTGCTTGCTTGATA
Organism: Khaya senegalensis; assembly: GCA_032402905.1. NCBI lineage: Eukaryota > Viridiplantae > Streptophyta > Magnoliopsida > Sapindales > Meliaceae > Khaya > Khaya senegalensis. The sequence goes on along the minus strand of CP135557.1, from coordinate 8,254,097 downwards.
CAAGTAAATGGCTCTGTTAACTTAAGTCATTCATGTCTACAAATAAGAAACCGGAGAAATCATTTTGCAATTTCCACTTCTTACAGCATATTTTGTGATCTCGTGGATTTTAAAAATATGAGCTCATAGTTGAGTTTCTTGTCAGATATCTGGGTTTATCATTGAAGAAAAATGTGGAATATAATAATGCTTTTGCCAGAGTCTGCTGGTATATTTAAATTGATTTCAATTAGTTCTAACAGTTTCACATTGGTTACAGTTATATAGTTCCGGAGTACAGCTTCCTGGATGCGCGTGGATTGGGAGCTTATGAAGGCAAGAAATTGGAATCTATTTCAGAAGTAAGATCTCTATCTTTGTTCATGCTAAAAATAATATTAATGAGGGATGTAACTTGTTTTCATTCTTTTCAATATCTTTTGAGTTATGCAAATCATTTATTTATCCATCACAGAGCGGAAGCTTTACAAACATTAGGAATATTTGTCTACAACCGAATAGAAAAAATGGGAATTAATGTGGGAACTAACCTCAAACACCTGTTGTGAAGGAGTATTCATGTGTCTAGATACCCTTAATTAACTGAATAATGTGCAGTTGCTTGTATTGGTATGATTCAGATATATGCATCAGATGGTATTTCTCCAACAATCAAACCTCCTCCCATAGATGATGGTACCCCAAATGAGAGTGTTGCAGATGTATTTGTTCGCGTTACGCAACTAATGTCAATCCTCGAGACTCAGTACTCTGAAGACACAGTCATAATCGTCTCACCAGACTCTGACAATTTGACAATCCTTCAAGCTGGTTTAATCGGCCTTGACCTTCGAAGGTAACCCTGTTAGTCCTTACCGACCAATCAAGGGTCAAGAAATGAAATGGTTTAGTATGTGCATGTACACATTACAAATTTGACATCTGCAACCTAGTACGTTAACTGTTTGTTTTTCGTCTTGTTTCAGGCATGGGCAACTTTCGTTCGCACCAGGGGAGGTCAGATTTGTTGACACCGGTAGCATACCCACTTACAAACAACCTGCATCTGCTGTATACAAGTGTTCAAATCCACCAAGCTGTAACTGATCACATAATGCCTTGCCTAAAACTAAGCAATGTGTTGTCTCATTATTAGTTCTAACTCTCACACAGGTTTCCTGACTCTTCTACTTTGACTTCACATTGCTCTTCGTTGTTCTTTTTCCCTTATTTTCTTTTTCTTGCTTTCGTACTGGTTTTACCTGCCCTCTGTTGACATACACGGGGTTAAACCTTCTAAATTTTTCTCACGAGCTCTCTACCAATTTCAGTAGTTTTAGCTTTCATATTCTTTGACAAAAACTTAAGATTACTGAGCACACCATTGACCCTTCTCAGGTTTTCCTCAAACGCCAGGCTTTTCTCGTTTAATAGTGTGAAGACGCGTTAAGTTTCAGTATGTCCAAATTTACGTACTTGCATGAGTTTAATACCAATTAATTCTCCGAAGTAAGAATTAAATAGTTGACTAAAAATAAAAAAACAACAGAACTCAGGTACAAAGAGTGGTCGGTGAAACGCGGATGCTGAACAAATAGGTAGAAAAGTCAAGGTTCAAGGTTAGCTAAACTGCCACTTTGCTGCCGTGACTCTGAGTTTATCCAATATTTAATCTGATCAGTGATGTAAAAGTTTTGTTAGGAACATCCCAAATAAGAATATCCGATCAAATTATGATTGATTCATTATTTTAATCTGAATATCGATAGATAACACAAAACACCATAAGTGACTGGGAGTCAGAGGTCAAAAAGAAACTTCTGTGGCCCAAACCGCTGTGTAAACTTTGATTTATCAGCCTGGATTTTGATTTTGAGGACCAGCGTCTGAATTCTGAAAGAGACCACGGAGGTTTCGTATGTTATTTCCCCTTCTTATTGGACTCTCTACGGAGAGAAAATCTCTCCTATATAATCAGCTTTTTGTCTCAGCACACATACAATTTGCTAACATAAACTGCTCTCTCTCTCTCTCTCTCTCTCTCATTTCTTCGATTCACTCAGCTCTCTTTCTTCTTTAGTTTTAGTTTTTTGTGAGAGAGGAGATATGAAGAGAAGAAGTGATCAGTCTTCCAGACTTGATCGAAAAACAATTGAAAGGAATCGGAGAAATCAAATGAAAGCTCTATGCTTTAAGCTTGCTTCTCTTGTTCCTTCTCAACACTGGAAAACCTCCAAGGTACTTCCTCTACCCGCAGAAAGCACTAGTACTCGGTTGAATTATTTTTCCTTCGTATTTCTAAACCATACACTCCTTTTCCTCAATAAATCTCAAACGATAGAGACTACCATATCGTCTATTAAAAAAGTAACAATTCAGCAAAAAATTCTCTCAGAACGTTAATACTTCTATAGTTTTTACCTAAAGTTTGCGTATGATTATTATATCGTTCTCGTTTTAATGTTGGGTTGATACATTTAAGAGTTACATTTTTACAGTCCCTTCTTCTCCTCCTCTGGGTAAAATAATGTACGGGCCACACAGAACAGAGAGACTATTTGTAAAGTCTCACTGTCTCTCGAAAATTACTGCTAACTACTTAATAAAGAACACACAATATAAACATGTGGTGCTCATCTCTTCATTAGAAATTTTAGTACTATTATCCTTGGATAATGGATAAGACTTCAGAAAATGGCGTTTGACATTTGTTGCCTTCCTTCTGTAATTATGCTGGCCGCTAAATAATTGTTGATTCATTATCTGCTTCAGTACTGATGTGGATTCTAACAGAATACTTAATTATTATTATGATTATGATTATTTTTTGTGTTCTTTCAGGAGATGATATCACAGCAAGATCAGCTTGATCTGGCTGCCTCATACATAAAGCAGCTGAGAGAAAGAATAGAAAAATTAGAGGGGAAGAAGAAACAAGCAATGAAATCAATAAACACAAACAGTGAGATAATGAATGAAATGAATACTGGGTTGAGATTTCCTCTTGTTGAATTAAAAGACATGGGTTCCAGTATTCAAGTGGTTTTGATAAGTGGGTTACAGAAAAACTTCATGCTGTATGAAGTTATCAGTATTCTTGAGGAAGAAGGAGCTGAATTTGTCAGTGCTAGTTTTTCTACCGTGGGTGATAAGGTTTTCCACACAGTCCACGCCCAGGTAAATAACTAAACCCATTTCCTGATCTTGCTTCTTACATGTTTATCAAAAATTAATTAAACTTGACTTGGTTTTACTCAAAACTGCAGGCTAAAATTTCAAGAGTTGGAGTAGAGACTTCAAGGGTTTGCCAGAGATTGCAGGACTTGGTTTACTGAAGTCGATCGTCTCCAGTCTAGGATTAGATCAGAATTCAGTACCTGCTCCCTCAATGAAAAGCCAAACTAGAAACTAGACCTTGGGTTTCACTTGGCTGGCCATGAGATGTCAGGAGATGCCTATATATATATATATATATATATAACGAAGTATTTTATGTAGCGAGTGCATTGGCTTGAATTAATGAAAGTTTGTAATCGAATTTAACCAGTTATCGTACAAATGAATTATAATGATGCTTAATATGTATCTCCTACACATACATATACATGTATGTATGAGTGCCATTATGGTTACATATAAGATCCCGTGGCTTCTTGCTTAATACATGAATCTAGTTCTTCGTTGAGCAATGGTTATGACCACTTAGCAGAAGCTACTGAAGTCCTTCGTTGAGCATTGATTATCACTTAGCAGACAGATATTGGCACAGATCTACAACCTATGTACATGCATACTTCAAATGAAATTTGAATAATTGGGCTAGCATTGAATGCACTTAGCAGACAACGTGACCAAGAGAGAACGTGCAGGTTTGTCAATGATATTGAAAATATAAGACGGTACAGCTCATATTAATGTCGTGCACATGGAGATACAGGATTGCAATTTCATAACAAACCATGTGTGTGTGCGTGACTTTTGTCCCATCCGAGGTAAATTAGAACATGGGATCAATAAATGATATCAGAATTAATTAAAATATTTATATTTTACGTCTTAATAAAAAATTATTATATAAAATATAAATCATTCAATAATTATAAAAATAAATAATACGAATTACATAAATTTATTATAAATATATTTAATTATCGTATAATTAAATTAATAAAAATATTATATAACACTTTAAATAAAATATTAAAAAATTCATATTAAATTTATAAAAATAATTCAGATAAAATTTAACGAAAATGTTGAAGTTTTGGTTCCATGGCAAGCAACGAGCCCACAATACTTTGGACTACTCGAAGAGAAAATTTGATGAAGACATTTAATTTTGACTTACCATAATATTAAAGATGAAAACAATACTAGGGTGAGCTGAATTTTACCCAATTGGGCAGACTAAAGTTTGTGGAAGTTCATGCACATGGGAAATAGTTGATTATGATAAGGTAGATGCCTTTGATTATTAGTAATTACCAATCAGCACGTGGCTAAAAAGAAAAGAAGAGATCGATACACACGAAGTGATAATTCAAAGTCAACAACTGAAGATGGCAAAATATCTGAGGGATCGTCTTGGACCGGGAAGAAAAAGCGCGTGGTAACGGAGCTGCTCTGTCTGTTTCTGGCAGGTTCAATGGATGTATGATAACTACATCTGGTATGCGTTTGCATGCATGATGAAGATGTATTCGTTCTGTTGTTACGGAATTTCCTGGAACGTTTGTTGGCTTGGACTTGCTTTCCCTGCATTTATTGTTTTTGTATCAATGAAATTTTACCTACCAATCAACCAATTTTTTATTTTGTTATTATTTTTCTTTGGCCTTTTCCATTTACCCTCGCTTCATTTTAGAGTGCATGCCGTCTCTTCCAAGTTTTATACCTACTTTTTTCACGGTTTCATGTATATGTATGTATGTATGTATGTATGTATGCATGCATGGTGGCTTAATTACAAGTTTGAATGACATGGGCTTAGTTAATGCATTCAATTTCAGATTGATGCTTTAAGCCTAGGAATTGTTGGATCAGATTGAGGCTGGAGTCGGGCTAATGTCAAAGGGTCCAGCTGGTTTGGACCACCTCAAAGTCCATAGCCAATGGATGAATATAATCTGACAATAAAACAAAGCAAGAGCTAAAAAGGGAAGTAAAGTCCTTCTACAACGCAAACTATTTGGGAAGGTTTCAGTACAAACTTATCTACTTCCAATTACAGAGTCAAAATTTTAAGGCTTCCCCTCACATTCTCTTTAGTTTTTGGTGCTTCAAACTCAAACCGGTCCCCATTTTCGTCCTCGTCCTCGTATATTATAACTGAGTTTACAGACAAAGGTTGACATCATTTAGTAATTTAATTTAGAGACGCAAGGTGATTTGATTTCTTGAATCAAAACAATACCATTTTGTACACGAAATCATGCTCTGTAGATGTGCCTGAACCGAATAATGCGCTCTGAAAATGACCACATTTATACATGTATGTGTCCATATCTATATTTCTGTACATATGTGTGGGTGTGTTTCCTTTGGGAGGAGTCGTTGCTTATCCAATCTCCTCCAAAAGCCACATGCTTCCTGCCCTTTTTATAAATCGATCCACTTACTATATAATAGACACCTCAATTGCACTCAAATTCAACTCCTGTGCATTCATTATACATGCAATTTGTCACATTTGGCTTGAACACGCACGCATCCAAAATTCTACAGTCAAACCCCATAGCAAACCTGATTATGTCATGGGACACACCACAACACGCCACACCTTTGCATAATCTAATAATCATTAGTCAAAACCAATTAAATTAAACGATAATTACAAGTTAAATATTCCGTTTACAACCCGAAATAATCGTGTTAAGTAAATTAAATTCAACATTCTTATTGTTAATTGCCATTGTTATGACTTTTGAAAGCATTCAGGCGAAGCATATATCATTGAGTATTCAAACACGTATTTGTAGTTAAATTCAACCACACCCTTCTTTCAAAAAGTGTTAAAAGGATTCGAGCTCCACTAACTCCTTTGACACTCTTACTTTTTATCTACCATAATTTCTATTATTGTATTGTAACTATATACTAATAAATTCAATGATATCATAATTTATCTTTTTAAAGAGAAAATTGTAGGTGAAATATTTATGTTGTATTAATATAATTAATATAATATAATAATTTAATTAATAAAATAAAATAAATTATAATTTTTTTATCATATTAATTAAATAAAAAAATTAATTTAATTTTTTAATGTACGTTTAATTAATATTTTTTTATTTTATTAATTAAATAATTTTGTACATCAATTATATTGTAATGATAAAATTGTTTAATTAAATTTTTTTTTATTTTTTAAATATTCTTAATTTTTTTATTTTTAAATATTAAATAATATTTGATAGTTATTACAATACTGAATTCATGTGTAGTATAAACATTAAAGGAGGGTGTAGGGCTATTTTTGTGTTAGAATTGTTGTTCTTAAAGTTTGGTTTTTGCAAGAGACAAATGAGGATGGAATAGAAAGGAAAGGAGATGGACAGGTAGGTAGGTCTAAGGGGAGTTGGTCCTTAAATTAAGGGTAGATTGACCGACAGTAATCCAATCTTTATCTAATATTACAGGGCACTTGTCGTCCCTTCGTTTTACCTGAGCTTTTTATATTTCGAAATTGTCCCTGTATTTTCTTAATTATCACTTGAGTCCTAAGAATTCTCAAACGTATCATTTAAGTCCTTTTTTGGTACACTTTTATAAGCAATTTTACATCCTAAATGATGAACGATACTGTAAAAGATGGGGAGTTACTGAAATTTCCAAACTCAAAGGAAACAAATGGAAATATGATTTTTTATATATATTTTCATCAGCAATTTGCATAAATAATAAATAAATAAAGGAAAGGGAGAAATGAGTAGCAGAAGAGGGGAGGGAGAGGAGCAAGCAAAGTGGGTCAGAAACATACGCTGGGTGCAGGCAATGCCATGTGCTCACATGTCTTATTAGAGAAAAAACTAGCATACTCTTCCCTGTTACCAAGCAAATTCTTGTGGAGAAGTTACACATAACGTAACCAGAACATCAACGGCAGTGAAGAAGAGAAGAAGAAGAAGAGGAAGTGGGATTAACAGAAAAACCACTTTCAGCCAAGGTCCAAACCCCAGAAACTGAACAATGAAGGAAAGCAGTGATGGGTTTGTGAGAGCAGATCAGATTGATCTGAAAAGTTTAGATGAGCAGCTAGAAAGGCACCTTAACCGAGTATTGACTGTGGAAAAGCACAAAAGGAGAAATTCTGATGATAATATTTTGGTCACAGCTTCCATGGCTGCTGCTAAACCTTCTATTTCTATTAAGAAACAGAGGCAGGAGTGGGAGATCGACCCCGCTAAGCTGATGATCAAGAGTGTCATTGCTCGTGGAACCTTCGGCACTGTCCACCGTGGCGTCTACGACGGTCAGGATGTCGCTGGTTAGTTAACTGCTACCTGTTTTAGCTCATAAATTTCCTTTTTTTAATAATTTTTTTAATGATTTCTTTTGATTTCAAATTCTCCAATAGTTCTGAACTTTTGTAGGGTACTCTTTTCTAATTGATAACCATTATTTATGTTTCTGGATTTTCTGTTTGGATTTGCTTTTTCTCTTCGTTTCCATCTCACAATTTCTGAATAGATTGGCGATTTGAACAGATACTCAGCTTGTTTGCATTGGTGAAGTTGACTATTCTTGCGAAATCATTTTAATGATTTTTTTTATAAATTTTTTGCTGTAAACATGGTTAAAATAAAAAAAAGTCTTTCCCCTGGGTTTAATTTTGTTGCTCCAATCTTGAATCGGGTGATCATTGTCAGAATCACTTTGATGGCTTCATGCGCTTTCGCAGTTCAACGCTAAAGCTGATCTAGCTTCATAACTTTTGCTATATTTTGGTTCTTTTATTGTCTACAATGCGGTTGTTCTAGCAAAATTCTGGAATTTTATTACTATCTACTGTTATGGAGTTTTTGTTATTGGACATGGTAAATGTAGTCTTATGAAATCCGTGACTCATGCACGAGTTTGGGTTGAATTTTGCTGGTTACAGCCTTAACTTGGACGGTGGTGTTGTATTTTTTAACTTTCATGTGACCCCAGCTGTTAGTTAATATCATGTCAATAAACTAGTGGAAAAATACCAGGCAGCAGGACTGGTAGCTGGGAAATAAGATCCCAATTTTTAAATATAATAATAGCAATTTATTATGGTGATTATCAATATCTTAATCCAACTGAGTTAAGATGTACTGATTTAGTTAGAGAGAGGGGGAGGGGGGTTGTGGATTCTGTTTGTGTTTGTATATAATATTTACTTTTTTGCTGGCTTTACCATATGTATGCTTGAATTAGATTTGACTCACGTTACATTATTCACCACTTCCTTAATTCTCAGTTAAGATGCTTGACTGGGGAGAAGAAGGTCACAGGACAGAAGCTGAGATTACTGCATTAAGGTCAGCTTTTACACAAGAAGTTGCAGTGTGGCATAAACTTGATCATCCTAATGTTACCAAGGTCAGTTTCTAATAATCTGAAATCTTTTTTTTTCTTGTTTTAGAGTTTGTGTATGCAATGTGAATAGTGTTGGTTAATCTGTAGCTACAAAAATGCTTGGAGAACTTGCATGTCCAGCTTTCATGGCAGATTATGTAGAAAGTTACAAAAGAAATATATACATTTAATAAACATATTAAGAGTTGGCTATTTTTAACTCAATTAATTACCTGATGCCTCCCTTTTTAGTGGAGAGGGATAAGAAGTCTGTTATGTTCTCTATCACAATCAAACAGTGGGCAGACATGGTGGTATTATATGAAATGTCTAGACATAATCATTTCTCCTTTTATTGCTTGCAGTTTCAGAGGGAGAAATGCAGCATAGGCTTATATCCTGAAACCATTAAATGTGTAATTTGTGAGCAGTTGTGGAAACGTTTATGCTATCATCATGACTTTGGTTCATGTTAAGAAGATCACTAGCTGCTGGATTTTCTATTTTCCTAAAATTAGGGCTTTTGATTGGAGATATACCGAATCAGCTTGAAATATGTATTTTCTGCATTTATTCTTTTCCTTGAAACAGGGTATAAAATGATGATCTGTCCTGCATTCCATTTATTTTAAGAAGAAATTCTCAATCTGTTGGAGGACTGAATGCCTGCAAGAGGAGATACTCCTTTATCATTGGATATTTATTTCATTTTAGCATAAGAGTGCTCTTGTGCCGAATAAGTTTATTTTTTTATTGCATTTCCTAATTGTTGCCAATGGATTGCAGCTATTTGCTTGCCAGCCTTCTTTTTTTCCTTCAAAATAAATGAGAAATCTATGTTCTCATTCTTTTTTTGTTTTTAATACATTCTCATTTTTTTTTTTTTAATTTTTAACTTTTAACAACTTGTCTCCATTTAAATGACTTTTAATGCATCTGATCGTAGAACAATTTGATATTTTACTAATATCAAATATTCCTGCCTTCCTACTTCCGTGGACATTGCTTTTGAACTTCATAACAGCTTGCAAATATGATAAAGATTGTAGGATATTTCTTTGCAGAAGGAGTTAAATCTCCATGCGTGTACTCTTTGCTTCTTTTATTTATTAATCCACTTCCACCCTCTTATCATTGCCTCAGTACTGTCTCTTCATCATTAGAAATTGATTGATATTAGAAAATATTCGGCTTGTATGGTGGCAGCAAGATTTTCAGAAGTATCCCACTATCTAAGTTTCTTCACTTTGGCGATCAAATAGAGCCAAGTTGTTTAAATGGTGGTGCTTTAAGAAGTATCTCACTATCTGAGTTTCTTGCTACTGTTGCTGTCTTGGATGCAAAAAATAAGGCTTGTAGTCCTTTACAATTTCTGATTTTGGTTTAATTGATTCCAGTTTATTGGAGCAACGATGGGCTCAGCAGAGCAACGTATACAAACTGAGAACGGTCAAATTGCCATGCCAAGTAACATCTGTTGTGTTGTTGTGGAATATCTTGCTGGGGGTGCTCTGAAGACCTACCTCATAAAAAATAGGAGAAGGAAATTAGCTTTCAAAGTGGTTGTTCAGCTAGCACTTGATATTGCTAGAGGGTACCTATATCAACCCCATTTCTGTTTGTAATTTGTTTACTTTAAGTTGCTGTATGTTGGCAATATTATGTGGCATGTGACTTGAAATCTTGTTCGGCTATGCAAATAACAAGCCAAACTACTTATTTTGTAGGTTGAGTTACCTTCATTCAGAGAAGATTGTACACAGAGATGTGAAAACAGAGAACATGCTTTTGGACAAGACACGCACTGTAAAAATTGCTGATTTTGGAGTTGCTCGTGTTGAAGCTTCAAATCCTAATGACATGACTGGGGAGACAGGAACACTAGGTTACATGGCTCCTGAGGTATATCATTTATTTTTATTTCTTTTCTACTTTACTCATATTTATATATTTGTGGTGTGACTTTATGATAAATTTTTAATAGAGAAATATTTTGGGTGGTTTGCTTGTCTTTTTGTGTTTCATGCATAATGGAATATAAAGACTGGAAGATGGATCATTACATATGCAGTCACTAACCTATGAGGTTGTATGCCCCTCATATGTCTCCCTCTTAGTTTCTATATATTTGATATAATGATTGAAGTGTTTGGTTTGTAATGCCTCTGTCAGTGGGATTTTTCTTTGTTGGAAATGTGAATATTGTGATTCAAGTGAATGATCAGTGACTTATCAAATGGTTGGATTTCAGGTTCTCAATGGCAACCCGTATAATAGGAAATGTGATGTGTACAGTTTTGGCATTTGTTTGTGGGAGATCTATTGCTGTGACATGCCACATCCCGACCTTAGTTTCTCAGAAGTCACCTCGGCTGTGGTTCGCCAGGTATGGCATCTGCTTCTGTCCCAAGTGATTCTTTCTTCAAAAAATAATGATAAATGAAAATGCGACTTGTTTCTGAGTTTTCATTTGTATTCATCTTGAAACAGAATCTGAGACCAGAGATACCAAGATGCTGCCCAAGTTCTCTGGCAAACGTGATGAAACGATGCTGGGATGCTAACCCAGACAAGCGGCCTGAGATGGATGAAGTAGTTTCAATGCTGGAGGCCATTGACACATCAAAAGGTGGAGGTATGATTCCCCTTGATCAGCCTCAAAGTTGTCTCTGCTTCCGAAGGTACCGAGGGCCTTGAATAATTGTTCCTTGTCTGTCTAAACAAAGGAATTAACACTTGAGGTATAGTTTTGGCTAAGAGAAAATAATTTTACAAACAGAATGCCGTAAGGATAGAAGAGTGGTTGGTACAAAAGCCTGAGGAGCTATGCTGTTCTGTGATGTGATGTTGATGTATGTGCTGTGCTAATGTAAAGCTTTTCTTTTGTTTCTCTATTTTTAAATGTTTTTTTGGGGTTGCAGATTGTGTATTATTCAGTCTGGTGGGGGATTAGCCTTGCCTCTCTGTTCTGTAAGATGAAATGTCACCCTTTTCATATACAATCGTTAATCATTGTCAGTGGGATGATTTTAGATTATTTTGTACCCCTACTTGTGTATTGGATTAATTATAAGAAGGAAGGGATCCATTATTACCGAATTCTTGTGTATGCAAGGCAACTAAGAAGCAAAGCAAAGATTACAATGAAGCAAAAAATAATTATATTCAAATGGATAAAAGAATGAATGAATACATGTGGGTGGTTCCCTTTGAATCAGCCTATCGACAATTGACATTAGCAATAATTGGCAAATCTAAAGAACCAAACATTTGATTTTGACTCCTCCTCTCTCCCTAAGCAAGCATCAGTAAGCAGCATTTCCATTCAAGCCTTTATTTATACAATGGTATTGGTGAGTTGGACCTCTGATTTACTTGGTTTACTCTCTGCATCGTCACTACTACTCCAGTCCGTTGTCTTGTAAAACATCCCGTATAGTATTAGCTGCACCAGACCCGATAGCGACCCTAACGCATTTGGAATCTACAAAATTAAAAGACATTGGAAGTTCAGTTAACTAGATTAATCAATGTTAATAATAGTAATGATAATAAAGCATGTAGCATACCAGAACGTATGGGTCAAATTGAAGCAATGCATAGATGACCCAAACGGCGGCATTGGCTAAGTTAGCAATTGCCAGGGGGAATGGCATGTACTTGACGCTCTTTGTCTTGATCACCATTTTCTGCACGTATCAATTATGAAGTTAATCTGTCATATGATGTATAATCTAGCAGCCTTTAACGTTCATGAAGTAATTAACTGAGTTAAATAAATTTGACTTGCCATGACTGTTAATGGAGCAAAATACATGATCGCGTTCAAGACGATGCACATTATCCCAACAATCATGGACCTGTCCTTGGTGGTATGGAAGAAAAACAAGGTCACGAAAACCAACACCACCACGAATATCGCTTCGATTATCAGAGCAATCACCAGGTTACGCTGAGACAAAATTAATGGGGGATTAAGTTTGTTGATTAGTAAAGTAATTACTTGTAGAATTTAGTACGTATGTATGTATACGTACGCGCTTTCCGCAGTTAGAATACACCAAGAAGATGGTGACGTAGACTAACTCTATAACGAAGCCAGCACCGTTGATGGTGACGATCAAAGTGCTGTCAGGATGAACTATCGGGAGACCATAGAACACCCACATCGCGCAGTTCATAACCGTGGCGGCATAGGGATCGGGCTTGAAACTTCCCACTGATTTGTCCTTCACTATTTTCATCATTGTTGGACTGCATTCATTCATTTCTTAATCATCGTTAGTTTCACACAGATCGCTAAGCAAGCATTAATTAGCATTATTCAATCAACAAATGCAGGGAGAATTAGAGAGAAACTTTACATGGGGGAGAGAAATAACCCAAGAGATATGACATTTCCTGCATCCCATAAAAATAACACAGCAATTCATTATAAGACATACGAGGTAGAAAATACACATGCATGCATAGGGTTTGCAGGACTAACCGATAATGCCAACAATGGTTCTAATGGTGCCGGCTTCAAGCATCTTTCTTTTTTTATTCTAATTGGAAAGGAATAATAATGATCAAGTAAATACAAAAGAGAGAGAAGTAGTGAAGTGATTTGAAGGGATTCTGAGAGAGATTTATTCGATGCTAATTGATAGAATCACTCTCAGAATGTCGAAACTTGGATTTGAAGGGATTCTGAGAGACATATTTATAGTGCTAATTGGTAGAAAGAATCAGTCTCAGAATGTTGAAACTTGAACCCGTAAGATTATGTAAAAACTTGGCTGTAAATCATTGATCGTGGTCCGTCAAAAATAACAAGAGCTGCCGGCAAATGCTGAACTTAGAGGGCATGCATGAATGTCAGCCACTGGAAACTAATGTGTCAATAATTCCTGGTAGCTGTTGACCATCAAAATAGGATACAATACCACAGAACAGGGACGTCCATGCTCCTCAGAGAATCTGCCCACCATATGTAGGAATTCAACAACCTTTCCCATTTCTCCTCACCTTTTCAATAGGGATCATTATCTATTTTTAGTTCTAATCCAAGGTCTCAAGAAATCGTTGACTTAGCATTCTTAATTTTTCTTTTCAATAACACACCAGTAAATCTGCAATGCAGAAGTACAGACAAACTGAATTGATAATGTTTTTTTCTTCTTCTTAATTTACTTGGAACCTTTTGCACACTGAAGAACGCAGACCTCAAAGGATTTCTCTAGCTCAGTGATCATAATGCCTGTATCTGTACATGTTGATAATGAAAATTGAAGAAATAATCACAGAATTGCTCCATCAGTACAAGGCAAATTGATTTATGAGGTTATTTTCTACCCTCGTCCACCATATTTTTAGGCATCTCATTGGCTACATTAAAAATGGCAATGTTCTTCCTTTTGATGCTGGGGTTAAAAATGTACATCAAGTTACATTATGTTAAAATGAAAAGATATACATTAACTTGGTAATAGCACGGACACAACTCAAAATCATAAGGTTGAAATTAATGACCTAAAGGAAGCATGCCCTTTCACAGAATAGAAGCTGCATTCAGAATTGATTCAGGGATTCCACAGTATTTGCATTGAATTCTAGTTTCATTAACTTGTGTAACCATTCTCAGTGAGCAGTTTTGTGTGGGAAGTGGAAGTGGTAGAAGGTATTTTTAAATAAAATCTAGGCTTTATCTTATAAAAAAACCCCCGGACTTTTTAAAATTTCAGAAACCAAATTCTTGCATTTGTTTGTATTGTGTAAGAGTAAACTCCTCGGTCATGCATAAGCTTGCATGAATCTCTGTATCCACAGTAACCAGCCTCTTTGTAATCTTTACTTATGTCTGGTTGGTAATCAAACCAAGAGGGCCATGTGCACCACCAGCTTTCTCACCAGAAATAGTTTGCTCTCTTTGGAGCCCGGCTTAATAATCAATATACCCATGAATTCCTTTATAAAACTGCTCGTCGCCCAAGCTTTTCCTCCTTCAAAGCCTCCCCTGATCGCTTAAGGACTCTCCCACGAAGAGCACGAGAGTCTCTTGTAAACTCAGTCTCAGTTTCTAGAGTTTCTGTCGCTTTGCTGTCGCGCTGAACTTGAATTTCCTGCGAAGACTCGAACTGAAATATTGGCTTGTCCGTCTCTGTGCTTAAATCAGTGGACGTAGAGCTCTTAGAGGGTCCAGTTGAAAAGTATAACTTACTCCCAGGATTGGCGACCTTTCTTAAGTTCTGGAACACCGAGCTTTCATTAAAATCTTCGTTTTCATCTTCATTAATAGTTCTTTTTCAGATGTTTTTATTCTTTGTTGGGTTTCTAAAGACATTGCAGACTGAAAGTACAAAAAATATAGAACTATCATTGAATTTACAACAGCTAACAGAATCAAATCAAATAAAATAAAGGATCAACAAACAAAAAAACAGAGACTGTGACCATCACGGAGAAAAAAAATCTAAACTTGTCAGCCTGTTCAGTTTCGCCTGAGCTCGAATCTGCCATACTTAAACGAAAAGCACTGCTCCAAAGCTCTTACCAGCGAAATCAGATCCGTTGGAAATAACCAATCTCTATTCCCCTGAATAAATAATTTACAGTAAATGTCAGCTCCATTTCCATGGCTTTCGGGCTTCAATGCCCTACCCCAGAATCAATAATGAAGCAACAAGGGAAGCACACAAATACCTTACGTGTCGGTTAATCAGTGTCCCAGTTACCCATTTGGCGGCGGAATGGTCACCGCAGATCGATTGGTTCAGGATTCAGGTTCAGAAATTGAAATTTGGGTTTAGGAAAGTGACCAGAGACTGGAAATAAAGGGGCATATTTGTAATTATGCAAGTTTAATATGGTTATTCTCAAAATTGTACAATACATAATTAGATGGGCCGAGTCCTTCTCTGATACTGAATATGTGATGGGCTTGGACTCATTCTGCGTTCGAGTCCTACTCGGTCCAGTTTGTGGTTGAAGCCCTATAGGTTGATTGAGTTGGTCTTTCATTTGAGTTGACTTTTGTGACCAGCCCGCTAGTTGCAATCTTTGATTATAACAAAACTGGGATACTGTCTTTGTACTCGATTCTCAAGATCCTGGGAAATTTCGGACAAGTAAATTTGAAGCAATATAATCCAATGACAGGTATTAACGAAGCAATCTTTGACCTATAATTCTATAAGATAGTCATAGTATGACGCATTATGCAATTAGCCACCTTATAATCCATTGAGAATGATGATATCTGTTACTTAAAGCAACATCTTGGAATGGTTGAAAAGGGAACAACACAGAATGATTGGTAACCCTTCTCTAAATCAACTAAGATTTGTTCCCTATCCCATCAACAAACACACAAGTAATAAATTACATGGTCACTGCTCATCAATTGTAGGAAGTTGGAAAAGAAAAGTTAGGCTTACAGATCTTTATCAATCATGATATGCAAGTTTCAGAATCAAGAATCAAAGAAGATGCTCCCAATCTTTTTGGCTGTTCTAACCACAGTGCCGTCCAAATGAAATGTTAATACCAATTGTATTAATAAATAAAATTATTGAGGCCGCCTTGTAAGACCACTTGTCAATATAACAAAATATTTTAACAAGTTTCTTTCACTTTCTCTGTGATTGAATGAAAATTTAAATGGAGAAAACGTTTATAATTGATTTTTGCAATTACATGCTCCACTGCATACACGAGTCAAGGTGTAATTTTTCTTGAAATAAATATTGTATTATTGGTCTGTTATAGCTCTAGATGCTCTATGACATTAAACATGATAATAAAGACAAGAGCAGCCCACTTGTAACAACATGCCACCATCAATTTCTGAGTTCTGAACACTCGCCAAACCTCTCAAATCTCATACAACACATGTAAGTGCGATTCTTTCCTCAAATATTGTTTCTGTTTCAGCCCTTTTATGACACCTGTAAAACCGGTTATGGTATTGTGGTCTTTCGATAGATTCAATGATTCCGATGCATGATTTGTAGGTTTCGCAAGTGTGAAAGCTTTTGCGACTACGTTTTGGATAAGAACAGCGGCGGAAGAGATTGCGAGATTTGGAAAAGTTAATAAACGTTGATATCGTTCAAAAGAGAGCAAGAAGTTTAAACCGTATGCAAAACTCGTTCTGGGTGCTGTAGAATCTATGATGGTAATGGAGATTTTAATCTCTGTGACACTCCTGTTTGTGGGAATTGCTGCTTTGGCAGTGATTCATGTTTGTATTGTAGGGAGGGCATTCAGAAGAGCGTATGAACATAGTGGTTTGGCTCAAAGCAACAGCAGTAGAATCAAAGTGATTTCCAACGATGACTTGAAGGAACTTCCTAGCTTTGAATACAAGGTAGCAGCAGATATAGTGAGCAGCCCTGTGGACTGTGTTGTTTGCTTGGAGAACTTCAGGATGGGAGATAAATGCAGGTTATTACCGGACTGCAAACACAGTTTCCATGCTCAATGCATAGACTCATGGTTAGTGAAGACACCCATTTGTCCAATCTGCCGAACTAGAGTCAGTCCTCCGAAGATTGGTGTGGTTTTGAAAGAAGAAAGCAGCGTATCTGGAGATGTTGGAATTGATATGACATAAAGTAAACGCCTAATCTTTGGAACTGAAGTGGATCCAGTTAATCAGATACCAGCTTGGAAGAAGCCTTGTTGTTTGCACTTCCTCTGAATCTTGTTCACCACCATTTTGCTTAATTTGATGTTCTTGTTTGCCTTCCCCATACAAACGCAATAGCAGGTAAAGTTAGCTAAGCTATCTCCATTTTCCTTTGTCTTTCACGGCTTTCCAGTTTTACTTCGATAGGAAAACTGCAAATTCAATCCAAATTGGATTTGGGTTGGTTTTCCACAGGCTGGAATATTAGATGGTTTCGGAGATTGCGAGTTGGTCTTTCCTGTCCCTCGTTAATGTTTCCTAGCACCTTGTGAGGTTATTTTTGTACGTTAATTATTGGAATTCAGTAGGTTGGCCGCACAAATCAGCATAAGATTCATTGTCATTTGTGGATAAAATATTACCCGGATGTACTAATTGTATGATTTATGAATATTATGAATTGAAATTCAGACCCTTCGAAAGGATAGAAAAGTATAAATAAAACCCTCAAGAGAAGGACAGATCACGATTTGTATTACAGCCATTGCAGAGATGCAGTTACTGACAGATGATGTGCAAATCAACTGTCGATAAGTAATTGATTTATGAAAGAAGCCAACAATCACACCACTTAAACTTAGTTGTCTTACTTCTTCCCTACAATTTTTTCAAGTCTAATTACATAAACAAGGTATGGTCAACAAAGGTTTGGCATTTCCACTTTTCACTTGTGCCTTTGAGCTCTCCAATTCTTCAGACTACCATGAGCCACCATCTAAAAAACTGATAAAGAGTCATCATAGAATTCACAGGTACACACAATCACATAAAAATTCACATGAAAAATCAAAGTGAATAAAATTTGAAGCTACTCTTTGATAGGTATTGAACACAAAAAAGTTTAGGACACAGCTCTACTTCACAAAACCATAGCTGAGCTCTGCACTTACAATTGCAGGGAGCTACTAAGCATAGAAAGCTAATAGTTCATACATCCTCCGCATACAGAATATTAAAAACTTGACATTGTTTGTTCAAACGACAACATAATAGTAAAGGGGAGAATGCAACGGACTGATGAGAAGTTAGTACGCTCAGCTCTTCTCGACATTGTTCTCCAGTTCCCTCCTCAGCTGCAGAGAGAAATCATCATTGACGTCGTCATCATCCCAATCGTCTTCCCACTGCTGTGTTACATCAGTCTGTTCCTCCTTATCCTCCCACTCTGTCATATGGAAAAACAATTAAGACTACAAGCACAACTGAAATTCCAATCATTACAGTAGACAGAAAGCAAAAGTGAAGCCGAGATATTCGAAAGACTTAATTGATAGGTGAAAAAATGAAATTAGAAATCAGCAATGAAGATGGAAGTAGTAAGGCGAAACAATCAATGAACATCAAACACAAAACAAAACCCCAAATCGTGCCATTCAAAGAAATTGTATAAATCACTTGCTTTTAAACTCCAGCCAAGAATATTTAAAATGTCAGCAATTATAAGAGCTACAGATCCTCATGTATAAAAATCAACTAATTGAAATTTGAAAACCAAATATCATCAAGCATCTTCACAATTACAACCCAAAATAACATCAACATTCAACAATTTCCGTTAAAACCCACCACAATTTTACCCATGTGGTGGTAAAACATATAATCTAAGCGAGGCTACAATTAGAATTATATGAAAAGTACATCAATTTACACGATAAATTCGAATATTTGCGAGTAAAAAGCAGAGTAATGGAAAAGTTATTTTCTCCTTAGCAAAAAGCAAATTATGAACCCTAATAACAAAAGAAAGTTATGATCAACGAGAAATTGACAAGAATAATAGCATAAAGAATTGCACCTTCATTAATTTCAAACTCTTCAAACTCGTCGTCATCTTCAAACAGGTCGATTTTCGCATCTTCTGCCACGGTCTTCGGTTCGGTCGCCATTCCGATGGTCACAACAGAGGCCTGCAGTTGTAAATTACCAAAAAATATGTGAATATAGGATTGTTGATGGCGACTAAAAGCTGAAAACATACCGACTTACAGAGTGATTTTCACAGGTAGGGTATAGTCGGACGATCCTAGAACGTTCTAGTTTAGACGGGAACGTATAGGCGAAGATATCACATTGTCAAAACGATGTCGGTTTGATTGAAGGATAACTTTTAAAATTATCTTTGTACATATTTACCCTTCCCATTATTATCCAATTACAAAGACTGGTCATCGACGTTAAATGTTAGAGGATGGCTGCTATATTCCGCCTGACGCCCCTCACTTGCTTTGCTTGCAAATAGAGGTGCAAGCAAATCAACCTGAGCTAAGCAAGTAGCCTTCCTTTTGATTCCTCAATCATGAAAATCAATCAATGAGAGAATCAAGCCAGCACTGTTAAAACATCATATATGTTAATGCACTTCCTGGAATCATTCTTGGCACCTCTGTTCTAATTTCTACACTCTGGTTTCCTCTCCTCAATTCCATGTTTTTCCCATTTGAATCTGCTTCATATATGTTGCAAATCAACTCGATATCAGAGCTACTAACAGGAACTTTTGAACTCGAGTTCATGGAAATACAAATAGGTCTCCCACTCCTTAGTTTCCACTGCTGTTTATACAAGCTTTCTGTTTTAATGCCGATTGCAGTCCCATTCAACACAAGGTAGAACTTTTATGGAGAGTAATCGAACGACCATCTAAGATTAATCATGCTTAGCTGCATGCAATAGATTGAATAGAGTATGGTTCTTACTTTGTTTCATAATGGAACACAAATATTTTCTTTATTACAGCAAAGAGGTTTGCAAAATACAACCGTGTATTTGTTTCTAATCTAAGCACACTGACATGGCAGCAATTAGCTCTTACAAAAACTGAGCTAATATCAAACACAATTAAATGGTATAAAAAGTAAACAATCAAGTATAATGTATGTATTTACATAGAGAAATGAAATCATCTCTATAACAATTTACCAGACACGAAGAGTTCGTTCATGTATATCTGTCGAACCCGTCAGTCTAGAGGAGCTTGTTTCAAGGAATTTATGTAGAATTTTGATGAGCGAACGTGCCTTCTTTCTTGCATGAGATGTGCCATCCGTTATCTGGGAATATAGTGAAGTCATCAGGGATGGTTCGTTTGCTAAAATAGCAATCACCTCTTTACCGCCATTGCTGCACAAAGACTGCAATATCGAGACACAATACTCTTTCCCAGCTCGTGAACTTAATGATTGTAATAACCCAACAACTACAGGCAAAGCTGAAGTCTGTAGAATTGTGAATGTTGCTTCAATATTCTCAGCTAAAGTTGCAACAACCGCTAGTGAGTCTGTAATAAGTTCAGCTTTATTTGAGGAAGCTAAAATATCAACTAACAGTGGAACAGTACCAGCTGCAAGCACTCTCTGATGATTTCCAGGATATAAAAGCAGCCCAAAAATTGCAGCCACTGCATTCTTTTTACCGCAAGTTGTGCCATCTTTAATCAGCTCCACAAGAGCTGGGATTGCGTCAGTTGTTTCGCCTATCAATTTCCGGTAGCCCTTGACAGAAGAAAGGTAAAACAATGTTGCAGCGGCTATCTGCCTTACTTCCAAACTCAGTCCTGACTTCAGCAGTCCAAGGATCACTTTTAGTCCACCACTTTCAACTATCACTTTCTTGCCGGTGGCATGCTTCGAGAGTTTCAGCAAAGCAGCTATTGCATTCTCTCGTACATAAGGATCTGGTGAAGATAAAAGGTTCAAGAGTGGCGGGATTGTGCCTGATTCAATTATAGAAGACCTATTGAAAATGTTCGACTTTGCAAGCAACCGAATTTCATAGGCAGCCTTGTTTTGTTCTTCATTTGTTCCAAAAAACAGCCTTCTTGCGAGAAATTGTGACACAAACTTCATAGCCTCTGATGCTGCAGGACTACCCGGATCAATCGTCCTCGTTATGTCACGACTTTGCCTTCCGGATTTGGCAAGCGATATGCCATTATCCGCACAAAACTGTTGGATAAGCTTTCTGAGAGTTGTATTGGGAACCAATTCTGTCTTTTCCAGCTTCTCTCCTGTTTTGGGACAGATCATATTCCCTGCTTTCAGCCACTTTTGAATCGATGATCGGTCATAAGTCTGTCCGGTAGATACTGTCACTGGATCAGTCATTAATTCAAGTGAAATCGGGCATCGGAAATCCTCGGGATTCAAACAACTAAGCGTCTCCACATTGCACCTAGCATCGCTTTGATCATTGTTTCGATAATCCAATGTTTCAAAAATTACTACTCTACAGTAGCTTAAGAACCCCACTAAACTACTTAGAAATGGGACCTCCCTCTCTTCACAATCCGAGTATTCTATTGCTATAACTTCTTCTATGAACATGATTTCCTTATTACAATCGCTCCAGCTATTAATCCCAAGATAATCGAGAAGCCACTTCATAAACACCAAATCAGGCTCAATCCCCTTCTCAAAGTGATTCAATATCGAAAGAACTCGCTTCATGCCTCGTTCATCATCGTTGTCAAGCTCTAACTTGGCTTTCCTTGCCTGCTTCGTTACCAACTCAACCAATTCCTTCACTTCACCACCAACATCCACTAAGTCCAAAGGAAAAGCATCAAGAGCCGTAGCAATTGCTCGAATTAGTACACGGAACTGAGTTGCAACAAACTGAGACTTCATTAGAATCCAAAGCTTGGCGCCTTCTCGCGTGCAGTCTTCCATCAAGAATTGGACTTTTTGGAAAGTAAGGTGAAGCTCGGAAAAGTAAAGGACCACCGAGTCTGATAGATTCAATCCAAGGTCACGAATCTCCTCGAAGAATATTAAGAGAATTCCAATTTGGCGAATTGCTTCCCGGGCATTTCTTCGTTGAGTTGCAAAGCATTTTGATTGATAATTGCATATGTTGCGACCGAGAGTGATTAAAGAAGTCAGAAGAATCGCTGGAGAAATAGACTCACAGGGGGGAACCGCCGGGAATGATAAAATCCGGCGATCGGTTTGATTTGTCCTTTTAATCATAGAATGAAAAACAGAGTAAAAGACAGGACGGATGTTTTACTAGGTTCTTCAGCTTTCGACGTACCGAAAGAGTCATCAGTTTGTCCAAATATAAAAAGGGAGATTAACAAGGACACGTGGCAGTGATTGTGCTATCGGCTTTAGATGAGTTTGACTCAGAAGAGTCCGAGTGGACCGGAGATGCGCCAGATTTTTACAACACGTGTAAGGTGACACGTGCAGAGGTGTGGTTGGCCAGATGTTGCTTCTTGGATCCTGACAAAATAGAATTGGATATTTTGCTTCGGTTGGGACGGGCAGGCTTGTCGATGCCTGAAGACAGGTCCTGGGTCCCAGTTAACCGACAATCAACGTGGACCTATTAAAAAGTGCCATGTTACCCCGGGAAGAGGCATGTCAGGTTGTTAAATTCTCAGCGAATGACTCGGACTTGGAAAATATTTGAAGCAAACTCCGCTTCTTTCCTCCGTTAACAAGCAAACTATGTTAATCATCAGGGAAACAGCAATTAATGACGGTGGGACTACGTATTTGTGAGGGTCCCAGACTATAACCCATGCAAATTAGTTTACGTTGCGTCAAAACTTGGAAATCTGACTAACCCTAATATTGTTTATGGCCAAAAACTGTCCCAATTGTTGCTTTGATTTTTATTTTTCATATAAAAAAACTACGACTGAGACTAACGGCAAGGTTTAGTCTTAAACGTGGACCAATCCCTTGATGACTAATTTAGTGGCCTTAAACGTGCTTTGTTACATCTACATCACAATAATTTAG
Organism: Khaya senegalensis; assembly: GCA_032402905.1. Taxonomy (NCBI): domain Eukaryota; kingdom Viridiplantae; phylum Streptophyta; class Magnoliopsida; order Sapindales; family Meliaceae; genus Khaya; species Khaya senegalensis. The sequence goes on along the minus strand of CP135557.1, from coordinate 8,231,153 downwards.
TGCTCTGTAACAGAGGTGTCAAGCACAAATAGGTCCACGTGGGCTCATTTGGTTTTAAATTTTATGTAATCACCTTTGGTTTTGTCAATATTTAATGGGCTGATGCTTTGAACGAAAACCAGTCGTGCCAAGCCCCAGTCAGTAACCTCCATTAAAGCAGCCTCCTCGTTTGGTTGCTGTTTAAGATAATTCTTATTAACAGGAATCAACGATTTCTTGCTTGACAACGACTCTGTCTATGCATTTGTGTTAAGAATGACATTGGTTGAAAGGGACTCAAATTTTTGCTGTGTTGATGACTTGACCATTTCATTCTCAAAGAGCTTGAGTGAGTCTTGCAACTTTGGAAGACCAGAGTGATATAACACACATGTAAATATGACATCAGGTCTATGATCACAAACTGATCTTTGTATGCTATCTTTATTCATAACAGAGATGAAAGGGAGGACATGCAGGAACGCGATGAAACTTTCAGGAAATTAAATCCATGCTGGATTTGTCACGGGTTGAACAACTGCCTTGACTTGCAAGTAGCTGTTAAGGCCGTAAATTCCCTTTTCCCTGCCAATGCCGCTCATCTTGTACCCACCAAAAGGAATTGCAGCATCAAACACGTCGAAGCAGTTAATCCATACAGTTCCGGCCCTAAGAGCCCGCATCATGGTGTTGGTTGTTTCAGCGCTCTTGGTGAAAACTCCAGCAGCTAGACCATAACGTGTGGCATTTGCTCTTTGTATAACTTCCTTAGTATCCCTGACATTCAGAAAAATCCATAATTAAGAAAGTAATTCAGAGGTGCCAGCTTCCTTTCCCACGATGATATTGATCGTTCCCTCGGGCACGACCAGTTTAGATGTCTTAATGCAGCTGATTTAGAAACTATTGAATTATCTGATCCCCATAGGGTCAGATATCAGCAAAGAAACTGAAATTAACGATCTAAGAAAGCAAAATATACATGGATGATGAAGTTTTTCACTCACTTGAACTTCAAGATAGATTGCACCGGGCCAAAGATTTCATCCTTTGCTATCAACATGTCATCCTATTTAATGAACATGTAATCAGCATACAACATACAGCGATATGGTAAAATAAATAAATTGGTGTGAGAAATTGCAAGAGAGAAATGAATGATATTTACCTGAACATTTGAGAAAACAGTTGGCTGAACAAAGTAGCCTTTGGTGCCCAATCTATTACCACCACATTCAAGGGTTGCATTGCTTTCAATGCCAGACTTTATGTATCTAAGGACCTTCTCAAATTGCTCTGTGTCAATCTGAGATTCGCAGAGGTCCACAATGGTATCAGTTTCCATCTCAAGTACTTAAATATATTATTGAAATGCCAATTGAATGAAGAGGATATTAGAGAAAAACTATCAAAACAGAGATCTTATTTGCCATCTAATGATAAACAAGGGCATAAATAATCCAGAACTACTTGAAATGAGTTAAATTTTCCAATTATCACCTATCAGAAAGGGAGTGAGTGAGAGAGAAGAGGAGGAGGAGGGAGGATGGGCAGAGAAGAATACCTGAGGACCTTGTTCAACACCCTGCTTGAAGGGATCCCCAACAACACGTTTCACAGCGCGCGCCTTTGCTTTTTCTACAAACTCATCATATACACGCTCATGTACATAAGTACGAGATCCAGCACAGCAACATTGTCCCTGTAAACAGCAAGCTTTCAAATAACTGGTATGCTCACAGAGACATGGCAATTACTGGAAAAGCTTATAGAGCAAACCTGATTAAAGAACAAAGCAAAGTGTGCAAGCTCTACAGCTTGGTCGATGTCAGCATCGTCAAATATAATAAATGGGGATTTCCCTCCAAGTTCCAAGGTTACCGGCTTAAGGTTGCTTTTTGCAGCCAATTCTTGAACAATCTTACCAGTATCAGTAGATCCTGTGAAAGACAGCTGAAAAGTAGTTGGGATGGTATTAGTCACTTGTATTTTGTAAACATGTGATGATGAATCATGTGTCAGCTTGTAATATACAGCTCCGACATAAGTGGGAAGCCACAAAAGTGTCAAGTACAATGATCATCAGTGAAACATGGTTTGGTAAAATGTTATGGGTTCGGAAAGCAGTCAAGCTGCTATCCACATGATTGATGCTTTCGCTATCAAGTCATCAAGAAATGAAATTCAACATATGTATCAGAGGAAAGAAGGAAAATGATTGTGGCGATGGTATATTCAATCTGCAGTGGAAACAAGAAAAATTAAGTTGCACAGTTTGCCGAGTATGTATCTGTTTTCATCAAAAAGCTTTGATCCCCTGAGCCCCGAAAGCAAGGGCTCAAGAAAATACGTTCTGAAGATATTGGGTAATAACTAGAGATGAAGAAATACCTTGTCCACATCCATATGGCTGGCAAGGGCTGCACCAGCTGTTGGACCATACCCAGAAACTACATTCAGAACACCTGGGGGAAGACCAGCCTGTCACATTACGTAAATCCAGTAAGAAGACAATTCTAATGTCTACACCTCAAAATCTAAACAATGGTGCCAACAGATATATAGACAAATAAAAAATGAAATGCAAAGTAAGTTGAGGATATTGCATTAAGATAGTAAATTTTGTACATATTTAGCATCTTATTGCAGACATTGTTGGCATTACATAACTATCATTCCACAAAAGTAATTTCTGCTAGCTTTTCTGCATGTTAGATCATCAATTAATTTATACTGGAATTTTGCAAGAGGAAAAGCACTTCTTACATAAGGCATGATTTATTTTTATGGCTATGACCAATTTCCAGATATTAGACATTCAACTCCTTGATTAAGATAATATACCAAAACTATTTTCAATTCTACCTCGTGTAATAGCTTCGCCACATACAGAGCAGTCAAAGGCGTTTGCTCGGCAGTCTTTAGAACAATAGTATTACCACAAGCTAATGCAGGCCCAACTTTCCAAGCAAACAAGATAAGAGGAAAGTTCCACGGAATGATCTGGCCGGCAACACCAATTGGTTCGTGCAAAGTTTGAACATGGTAATTTCCATCAGCAGGAGCAGTTAATCCATGGATTTTATCAGCCCAACCTGGATATTCAATGAGAGAGTGGATAAATATTCAGCAATAGATGATGAGTTGAAATAAAAATCATTTTCAGTAATCCCACCTGCATAGTAGTGAAACAGGCGAACCACCATCGGTAATTCAATTTTATGAGCTTGTTCATAGGGCTTCCCATTGTTCCACGTCTCTAGAGCCGCAAGCTCCTCGCTGTGTTTCTCAAGCAAATCAGCAAAGCGCAACAATATCCTTGACCTCTCCTGAATACAAAGACATTAAAAAAGTTATATCCGATAAATCAGGAATCGTTAAAATTTAAAAACTTAATGGAGTCCTTGGAACTTTCATACATAAGCGGTCATCTTTGGCCAAGGTCCCTCGTCAAATGCCTTGCGAGCAGAAGCAACTGCACGATCAATATCTTCCGCATCACCTTCAGCAACATTAGCAATCACTTCCCCTGTACGAGGATCATAGGCTGGAAATGTTTTCCCTGAGGGTAAACAAAATTTCCAAAATTAGTCTCATTAAAAGATTTGTTGATTTCTTGACAAGACAGTTTTATTCAGGCGTGATAAATAGCAAATTACCTGATGCTGCATCTACATATTGCCCATTGATTAGATGCTGATTGTAAATTACTTGAACTGGTGGAATAATTGGCTCTTCAACAACTGCGGCGGTACTAAACCTGCTGATGCCGCTTGCAGTTCTGGAGTTTTTGCCTAGAGGTCATATTGGGTATATGGTTAGTCTCTGATTAAAATTTGAAGGTCAGAGGTTATATCAATTTCACTATTGATCATTAACTAATTGATTCGCTTTTGAAAAAAAAAACAACAAATTGAACCGAGAGAGGCCAGAACAGTTGCACGAATCTGATTAAAGATTGGATTACTTTGTTTGACCAGGTTGAACATAAATCTAAAAGCAGTCTGATAAATTTTTCCATCATTTCTCTGCAAGCAAACAGAGCTATGAAGAATCAAGTAACATCTTTTTTATTGGTTTGTCAGTTGATTCGGCAAACCAAAGAAAGGGTACACAAAATTTATCACACATGAACTAACTATGACTATAAATCCAAAACCAAACGATTAAATCATGAAGAAACAATAACTAGACATGAAACATCGCCGCAGAGCAGAATAGTAAATAACACTAATAACTTCTTAAGTAACAAAAACATAACAGAAGAGCAAAGCTGGATGGTCACCAAAAGGACGAAGCAAAGAAGCAGGTGTAGATGAGATTGAACGGGAAAGCAAGGAGGAGATTCTGCGTGCTGCCATGGCTAAAGAGGAGAAGAAAGTCTTTGCCACTCTGTCTAGACAAAATCTTGAATAAGAACTAATAAACACTCACTCAAACAACTATTTATTATCGCTTTGACAGCTCTATATCCGAAATGATCGGCTTCATTCATTTAAATAAATAAATAAAGAAGATGGTTTAGGAAGGTGAAATGAGTCAATCTCCACCTAGAAAGCAAAAATCTTTATTAAAAAAGAAAAAGATAAGAGAGAGCAACGGATAGCTTCTGTATTTTATTTATCTCCTCGAAAAAGAAATATAATTTATGAGTAGGTGACACCACAATACGCAGGCCTTTGCTAAGACTGGAATAAAGAGACGAAAACGGTACCCAACAGTCTCTCCATTTTAGTCAATAAAATATCATGCACACCACAACAAACATTAGAAATTTAAACGAATAATGAAAGGAAGATTATAGAACCGGCAATATCTTGCACTTGCACGATGGGACGTGAATGCCATGATCTTCTCTAATTAACAAGTCAATTAATGGGTTAGGTTAGAGGTTGGAACAGCATGTTTTACCTACCAATTCAATTATTTCGACTGTGATGAGGAAGTCTTCGTGAAATAATGAATTCCATCATTTCAGATAATTTTTCAAACATAAAAATGATAAGGTATGAAGGATATTTTTTCTTTCCAATAATGCAGGAGTATGTGAGCAATGCCTTCCCTTCAAAGTTCAACCTTTTAACATATGAAGATTGGTCCAAACAAGAAATCCATGACAGTGATATTGGCGATTTCATCCATGCTAGTTAGTGATACATTAGTCTTTTGCCAAGCAGATAATTGAGGAATATGCCGAATGCAAGTAGCACAAATGTCCAAAAAATGACAACTATTAATTTGTTAAAACGACAGATATGGCAACACAATTAAACATCGTGATAAGGATCTCCTATATTAAATGCTGTTCTTGCTTTATTGGCCGAATCAAAAGTTTCCTTCCTCCCCGAATAAAGCAAATAAAGAAAGAGAGTTAATGATGTCAAATGGAATGATAACACCATAGAATCAAACAGGAGAGACATTATATGATCTTGTTTGCTGATGCCGATAGGATTTCCAGTACCAGTTTAAGATAATACAACCCACTAAACACATGTTGCGCAGAGCAAGAAAAATAATAAACAAAGTATACAGTCTTTTACTTTAATGTACATCAACAGTCAAATGGGTCTCAATTGGCTGGCTTGCTTGCTTCCAATTATTTCTCCCACTCCTGTCCACTGCATATAGTCGGTCAACGTACGCTTTAGTACAGCTACAACTCCGAAAGTCGATGCCATGTACATTTAGTTCTGTGACCGAGCGCAATGCTTGGTCAGAGTCACGTGGAGAGAATAGAATATGCGGACCATTCCGAAGAAAATTAACGGGGTTGCTTTCTTGATCGTTATGTATTTTGATTATAGCCTAATTTAGCGAGCTCTTGTGGTCAACTAAAAAGTTTAAGCAGTATTATCTAGTTATCTTTATTTACAAATTTAAAATTATTTTATATTTTATATAATATAATATATATTATTTTCATCTATTTAATTAAATATTTTATTTAATATAAAATATAATATTTTTATTTATTTAATTAAGTAGTACTTTTT
>CP135557.1:8213253-8225107 GCA_032402905.1 Khaya senegalensis | reverse complement strand
TTATTTTTTTAATTAATTAAAATTATTAAAATACCGTTAATTGTAATTTTTATAAAATTATTATTATAAATAATACTAATTTTTTTAAAATACTTATTTTATTAAGTAATTATACTGTTAAATTGGTAATTATTTAAGAATTTTTATAATTTTTTAATTTTTTTACTTAAATAGATATTGATATGTAGCACAATTAATAATAAACGATTTAAAATATAATTTAAATTTTTTAATTTATATCATAAAATATAAAATTAATTTATAATTTTTATTAAAATATATCATTAATTATTTATTATTAATTATGTTACGTATTATGATTATATTAAAAAATAAGAAAGGAAGAGATTAGAAGAGAAATCCTAGCCCTTATTTAAGACTGTTGTTTAGGCATTTATAACTCTCTTGAAATTTTTCTGAGTCAGGCATTATTGCATTTGGGGCTTACATGATGAATGGTTGAGGGCACAAATACTAGTATAAATAAGAGCTTGTTTTCTTGTTATAGTGATTACCCCTGTGTAATTTATGCAAGAGTATATTTGAAATTCAAATACCATAATTTTTTAATTTGTGAGGGACATTACTAGTTATTTTCTTATTAAATACAAATAAATTTACAAATAATAAATGTTAGTTATCAAGTATTTTAAGTTTATTTACATTTTAAAATATATTTTCAACACCACTTCTTGATAAAAAGTTTGGATTTTTTTTAATCAAAGGACACAAAATTTTGAATCCAAAAGTGTTTATATGACATATTATAATTGTAACTTTTTTAATAAATGTACTCAATATTAGATTCATTCGAGTTCATCTACCATTATTTTAAATGTTCTAACTCATAATTTTAATTTGCGACCATCATTAATTGTATTTTTTTCTTTAATTACTTATAGTATAATTTAGCTATTGTTTAGTCACTATCTACACCTATTTTATTTTATGTGTGTTATAAAATCGTTAGGTGTATGTCGATAATTTTGACTATGGACATTGTGTTTTTAAAAAAATTAATTTAACTTAATTTTGAGTTTTTTTGATAAAAATTCTACTTCATTATTTTTGTTTTTAATCTTTATTGAATCAAATCAAATTCTAGATTGAATTGAAAAAATTATAATCTACAAATGACAGATGAGATGCAAATTAAGTCAAATCCATCCAATCTCATCCCCTAAACACCCTACAAGTGAATGTACAACATAATTACAATCTTAAGATCTAAAGGCAAAAATGTGAATGGCATGGGTTTGAAAATTCATTGTCATTCAACGCAAAAAAGAGAAACGTCAAAAGAAATTAAAATAAAATACTAATATCATGCATTAAAAAGGGTCAAAAAAGAATATGGAAAGAAAAAAAGTGAGGAGAAGAAAAAGAAATAAAGAAATATAAACCCATTTTTTGCAATCTACTTAACAAAGAAATTTGCAATGCCTTTAAACACACAAGTCACAACCTTCTTTGTTCTTTAACCATTCAAATTCCAAACAATCCCAAATCCCAACAAAGATTATCATGAAAAAAGCAAGAATCCAAAGCATTGTGTACACCAAAAATCCCTTACTAATTTCTTTGGTCAACCTTCTCTCTTTTTACCAAAGAAAATCCTTTAAATTTTTTTATATTTTTAAATAAATATATAATTTATCTCCTTATATTAAATAAATTTTTGGCTATTTTCAAGATTTAATTATCATTTTTCTTATATTTACCAAATTTTGACCAAGTATTATTTAGTCTTTTATGGATCATTAATATAAGTGAGCTAAATATAGCCATGAGAATTGAATAGTGGGTAGAATTAGCCTAATTAAGGGTAAAACATGTGGATTTTGTGATTGTGAAAATAAATATATTTTTGGACACATATTTATGTCAAGATAAGAAAGTATTTATGGAGGTTACAAAAAAGGCAAGAAAAGAATCCAATTTAAGTATGCATGCTGTAACATACCAATAACTGGTTGTTGTGGGCATGCGAATGAGTGAAATTCAATGTGAACACCAACTTAAATATTTAATTTCATTGATTTTCATGGTCTTTTCTCTTTTTTGTTCTGGCTTCTGTTATATAAACCGGCCACAACATATGGAGAAGGGCAACAAGAGAAGCAAGAGATAGAGAGAAATACACTCATGGCAGAAACAGATAGCATCATTTCAGCTGTATTTCCTAAGGTTTTGAATGTTGACATCATTAAAAAATTTGAAACAGTGAGCAGAAATGGTGTGCCTGAAATTGACCCTTCATCAATTCCTGTGGAAAAGAAAGACGATGAAGAACCTCGGGTCGACCTTGACCATCTGAAAGTTCCAGGGTGGTTTGCGGAGTATTGCCCAAAATGGCCAGGTCAGTGAGATTACTTCTAGTTTAATTAACTGATTGTCGAAGACTCATTTACTGTGAATATCATCTCTCTCTTTGTCTCTCTGCACAAATATTAGAAACATCCTTATAGTTTATCATCACTCACTGTAATCTTCTTTCCTTTTTTTCTGTTGCCTTCAACAGTGCATGTTATAATTTTCCCTTCGGTATGAATCCCTTTTGTCCGTTTACCAAAAAGAATACCTTGTACGTGCATGCTTTAGTCAACCTTTCAACATTTAGAACAGTGCAAGCTCAAACCTTTAGAACAAAAGCTTGGTAAAAAGTTTACATTTGGTTTTAATTCGAGAATTGCCGATGGAGTTGAAATACAAATCAACTGTTATATGCAGAGTCGAATAAATCAGACAGAGATGGGGTTAATCCGAAAACCACCTTCTTCTAGCTTAAGCCATCTTAAAATCCCACGCCAAATTCCCATTTCATTCATGATATGCATGCATTGCAAATGTAGCGCTGGCAGATTTCGGATTTAAGCAAAAGGTGCATGCCATAATCATATTGATAATCTACACCTAATACTCTGTCGAATTTTGGGATGATGATTGTGGCTTGACCTTGAGATAGCTTGTCAGTATATATTATTGTTGGATACTAATCAACTTCTTGCTTCAATCGATTGATGTATCTTGCAGGCCAAGCACACCTCTTAAAGGTAGAAAAAATTTTGTTTCAAGGAAAGTCAGAATACCAAAGTATGATGGTGTTTCAGGTATGCATATATTATATTTGAAACATATGATGTTCATTAGGTAATACGCATCGATTTGGCAATTGGCAATTGGCATACTTTTATACTGAGACTATGTTCATTGCAACTTATTATATGCTGTCGGTTGTTTGCAGTCATCATCATTTGGTAAAGTTTTTGTTCTAGATGGAGCTCTCCAACTCACAGAAAAAGACGAGTGTGCATACCAAGAAATGATTACTCACCTTCCCCTTTGTTCTATTCCCAATCCCAAAAAGGTTTTCAATTCTTCCTCATAACAGACAATTCAAGGATCGATCCATCAATTGATCCATATGTTTCTTAAAAGGAACACCGTATGCATCCTCTCTGTACCAACTTCAGATCATTGGTCTGTTCTTTTACTCAATTCTTGTCTTGTCTTCTCTTAGGTGTTGCTTATCGGGGGAGGAGATGGGGGTATCCTACGTGAAATCTCTCGTCATTCTTCTGTTGAGCAGATTGATATTTGCGAGCTAGATGCCATGCTTGTCAATGTGAGTTCTGTAACCACGTGAAATATGCACTGAGATTCTTATTTTTATTACACTTTTTCTCCATGCATTACAGCGAGTCAACATTAAAACTACATTGGAAATCTATCAAATGCTATAAAATTAGTTTATTACTCCACATTACACCTCTTTCCCCCTATTTTTATGATCTATACTTAATTAACTAATTATAATAAAAGTAACAATTCGGATAAACACATTCAACACACTCTGAATATTAAATTATAATTAATTTACAGTAAATTGAAAAATTTTTTAAACAAATTTTGAACTTAAAAAAATGTGAATAATATTTTACAAGTTTAAAATTTGCTATTTTCAATATTAATTATCTGTTGAGTCGAAATAAATATCATTCCTCTTGTAATAACATTCATATAAATACAGTTTTTATTACTATCACAAGTAAATGATTCATTGTACTAATTAGTTCTTATGCATATAAAAATACTCTAATTCGTTAGTTGAAAATATATATTTGAATGAACGTAATGGTAATATGATAAATTTACTTAATTCAATGAGAAAAATGAATATTTGAATGAGAGCTACTTAACTATGGGTGATAACTAGTACCATTAATCTTATGAAAACCTCTAGTTTTGAACCCTAATTTTGAATTATAATTGAACTTCATTTTATTTTTCAGGTGTACAAGGAATTTTTTCCTGACATCGCCGTTGGATACAAGGATTCTCGTGTAAAACTTCACATCAGCGATGGTAAAACCAATGGATTTCCCCTATTGTCGTTGCAATTTTTACTAATACATATGTTTACACTGCTGGCTAATTGTCCTCCACGTTATATATATCGGCAAAATTGACAGGAATGGAGTTTTTGAAGTATGTTCAGAAGGGCACCTATGATGTAATAATAGTTGACGCATTCGACCCATTAAGTACGTCTCTCTTATTTCTGCCTAGTGTTTATCTATGTATCTTCTTAAATCATAGTAGAAATTCTGATCAATACAAAAATTCATGCAGCTGCTGAGCATGAGCTGTTCGAAGGTCCATTCTTCGAGTTGGTGATAGAAGCTCTCCGCCCCGGTGGAGTCATGTGCAGCCAAGCAGAGAGCCTATGGTATCCGTCACTCAACGTTGAAGATCTTGTCCGAAAATGTCAACGGATATTCAAAGGCTCAGCTAGCTATGCATGGACAACTGTTCCTACATATTCAAGGCATGCATGCATGTTAAACTGATTTCCTCAGTGCTTTTCATTCCTATTTCATTTAGCAGCTAACAATCAAATTTACGGCCTGATCGCTTGAGCAATTACCTTATGATTAATCACATGCAGTGGAGTAATCGGCTACGTACTTTGCTCCACCGAGGGACCACCTGTGGATTTCACACATCCTGTTAACCCGATTGACCCAGAAAAAAGTTTGGGAGTGGCGAAAGAGCCCTTGAAGTTTTACGACAGAGAGGTGATCAATCAATCTCATCCTTTGAAATGAATAGTCTTCTCATTACTTAGCTGCACTAAGTGCTCATTTACTGCAATTATTGTTTTTCAGATACATACTGCTGCATTTTGTTTGCCAAATTTTGCGAAGAACACAGCAGATGACTCCAAAGTTCCAAGGACAAATAGTGGGACTGTCGTCGAGGGGGTTGTCGATATTACAACTGAAGTATAGGGGGTTTGTCTATGGAGGATTGCATGCCAAAATTGTCAATGCGGACACCATCTTACTTAGAAACATTGTCAGTTTAGTCGGTTATTTGCTTTACGAATAAAATTTCAAATATGCAACGTGAGATTTGCGGAATTATGTTTTGTTGGATTTCAATTTTCAAATGCAATGCCCTTGTTTAATTACCAACAACCCCACCAGGAATTAATAACATCTGTTGGCGGATTGCATTGAGATTGGCGGATTGCATTGAGATATTGATGTAACCAGCACTATACATAATACAAGCTTTAGCATATGAAACCAGGTATTGAGATAAGTAAACAATGTGTAGTTACTTCTAGGCTGGATGGCAAATTCGAGTAACAATGACTCATCACTGCAAATCACATGTACGGAGTATTGCAGATTCTTACATATTCTCTTGTTTTCCAAATGAGTTCCTTTGCCTTCTTTCTTTTGGTTTGTATTGTAGATCCATTCTGCTGCAGCAATGACGGTGATTGTTCCATTATTTGAAACACAGTTCAGTTATAGCATTGACGAATGGGGTTCACAGACCGACTCAGCCTATTGGTTGTTAGTCCTTTCATTGAAATTGTCCTTGTATTGTTATTTGAGTTTGAGGTCCAAATGATGGACATAGGAGCGTGAAATAGATAGTTTCCTAGTAATCAGCCTAGAGCTCCATTCTGTTTTCTGTTCCTAAAAACTACATGCTAGCCATGCAAATTCTGCAGCCAGCTTCAAAATAATGTTCGTTAAGTGAATGGCCGTTCCCCTAGCCCTATAAAACCCATTGAATATACAAATGCACATAATTCTAAAATCAACATATTCAACTACTTGAGAACCAAGAACATAATCTATAGCTTCAGTTCAATTAACTGAATTACCTGAGGGAATAGATCAACAGGGAAATATACCCTAACGAGCATGTACAACATGCTGGGGGTTCTTTGAGTAATGTTAGCAGCAGAACATAATTCGCAGTTAACAACAATCAAACAGAGCAATTGTCACAGAAATCTATTCAGCCCAGAAAGGAAACACGTGAATTTTCTATCTTAATTACAATCTTAAGCACAGCCAACGCACCATGCAGCCAAGGCAGAAAAGGCTAGCTTAAAAATTTTCTTTCATTTACAGATACATTATTTGCAAGGAAAAGAAAGAAACAATGACAGCCACAAAGTTAGCGAGAATACCTGACAGTTAAGCAAGAGAAGGCAACCAATGCTTCACATATGACATGCTACGTGGCATAACCTGAAAATCTTAGCCTGCACCAGATGATTTGGCAGACTCTCAACAATGCGAATCCTGCTTAAGTGGAAGTTGCTCCACATCAAGATCTTTAGCATTCATGGACATAATACACAGACAGTGAGGGAGAAAGAAATAAGTAACCAAAAATACAAGAATTCCAAGATCAGCCTCTTCACCAACTGCTGCCCGACGAGGATTTACCCAGTATATCTGGCTAGCACACCATAAGCAATACAAGCTTGCTACAATCAAAACGAGTTTCATTGATTGATATGATTGATTTCTAGCAGACTTTAAGGGCCTTACTCTGCATGCCAAAACAGTTAAGAAACTTAATTATGTCAACAACCTCCTTAGAGTCTGAATAAACCCAAATGATTGCAATGTCACAAAAACAAAGACCTGTTGATATAAATGAAGCCACCAATCAAACAAGTGCACAAGAAGCCAACTACAGCAACAGCATCTGGGTTGACAGGTGCTCGGTTCTTCCACCAACCAGTGCTCAATATCCAAGTATACATTGATGAATGTCCGTTTTCCTGTGACGAACAATGTTTGATCACAAGACAGGTAAAAACTCGCTGCATGTATAAAAACACGTGGCACTCTGATGCACCAAAAAGGGAAGGGGCAGTGTGGTCGGTGGTGGTTCACTGTTTGGCTTTCCATGGATACAGAGGCTACTTTTGTATTTGCTGGGTTTGGTAACCTAAGCGATTATACAAGCCAGAAAAGCATAAACACGTGTCCCTTATTTGCTGTATCAAATTGAACTGTCCTTTTTTTTCTAAAAACAAAGTCTTATGCTAAAATGATCCCCACCTCCCAAGGATTTTAAGGTACTGAAATGTTTTTCCATTTCCAGATTCAAGATATAACTTTGTTCAAATTTTTTACATAAACCTTTAGCAAGGTAAGTTGTGAATATTAAAACATTAAATTAAATTGCCACCATGTCATAGTGAGATCACTCTCACTTGTACAACCACTTTTTTTTTTTTTTTGTAAATTCTTCCATTTATAATCAAGAATTGACAATTACGTTGTCACTTGTCACAACGCATCATTTAAGGAAATTCTCTTGGTGTATTGTTAGTTCATCAAGCACAAAAAAGGACCCATGTGATCTAATTACCGTCCACAACTAAAGTTTTATCTTGCACATCCATGTCTATCTTGAGAAATTAATTATAGCAGTGTTTCTTACTCTAAAGTTCACCCAATCATTTCAAAAGCCTAATAGCAGAAAGTCAGAGATAGAACTCTCTCTCCTTCCCTTCTCTCCAAACCTTGTCTTCAATCACACAACATGGGGAGAAGATTGATTTAGATCAATCTCTATTGCACTGTTCACAAACTCAAAATATTGATATAACCAAATAACTACCACTTAAAAAATAAAATCAAGAAAACTGCACAGTTCTCATGCAACAATTTGCAAACCAACATTTCACTGAATAAACAAAATGACTGTAGGCAGCACTCAGCCAGATACCCTATCAATCGATAAATTTTACCTCAAACAAATGGTCGAGGAAAAAGTGAGATAATGAACCAGCAGAGAGCAGCAAGAAGCATTGCTTCCTTGTAAGTGGCACCTGCATGATATAGACCACGGAGATAATTTACCACAAATATATGTTCACTTGATGCAACTAAATGTACCATCATTGAGTAAGTAAACCTCATCAAGAAAATACAAAACCCTTCCAGTCTAAGATCGTTGTAATTGGTATTACATTGCTGCCAGGCGTGCATCATTTAACAGATTGAATTGGTTGTTTAATCTCAAAATAATAATAACTCTGATACAAAGCCTATCATAGTAAAATATACTACCATTGTGAAACTCCATTGTTTCCAAAAACAGAGAAAATAACAAAACATTAATAAAATCAAGCATCATGACCGAATCTTATCAACTTAGAAAACCACAACACAATTAACTCAACTCAACAAAAAAATCCTTAATTAAAATTTCCGAATAAATCTCCCAATGAACACAACCAAGAGCCAAAATAACCCAGATGATCCAAATCCAAAGCTGAAACTAATATTTTGCATTGGCGATTGAGGTTAATTCAACTTAACCCGTCTTCGGGAACCGACAATTTTCATATGCTGTAACTAAACTCACCCCAGAAACTGAATCAAGAAGTCCTTTATGAAGCAAAACCCTGGACAGCCAAGAGTAGAGAACACACAAAGGAAAGCCAAGAATCAAAAAATAGTATAAGGGATCGTGGATGGCATCGGCTAACGCCGACCCGAATGAATGAGTGAAGAAGGAGCCAAGCCATTCGGAAAAGGAGCCAATATCGGGGCCGAAGAAGGCGTTGATGGTGTAGGTCAACGTGTGGTGCGGGCTGAATCTTCCATTTGACAGCTTCGTCATAGCCAGCCCCGAACCCATAGCGTACATCAAGTGCGGACCTGGGCCTGGCATGGCTGTAGCTCACCTGTGCGCCGGAAACTCCGTTTGATCAGAGATTTCGACAGGTGCACCAAAAAAGTAAAAGAATTGTACACTTTTTATTGATTCATTCTCATTGATCAGTGACAAAACCAAAATTGAAAAAAATATAAAATTGATCAAACGATGTAATATATCACAATCTGATCTGTATGTTCAGAAGGAAAACGAAAGAAATTGGATTCGAGAATGAGTCGTCTAGCTACAGGGATGTTGACTGTATCTTCAGCTCTCTCCAGCTGGCGTAACAAGAGTAAAGTGTCAGCTCCGGCGGCGACAAGATACGTAAATGGATAGAACTACACTTACTCAGTAATTAGAGCTTTTAAGATAATTATGGAAGTGATTAAGTACTTTAACCATGACATTATTTAATTAGGATCAAACGATTTAACGTGTCATTAACAAACCCGGCTGCATGAACCGGGCTTTACCAGCCCAATTCATAATCTGTACAAAAATCACATGTAGTAGTAACATCATTGTGGGCCTCGATCAAGCCCAAGACATAACTAAGGCTATTGAGTCCTTGCCAGGCAATCTTCATATCAATCACAAAACACAATTTCTGCCAATGCGACGACACCGTTTAACTTTGCATGACATTGGAAAATAAGGAAGAAAGCATATATGGTTGTCATGAGCTGTGCTGCTTTGTAACCAAAATCACTTTTGAAAAATACTTTTACCAAAACACCCCGAGCCAAACAGCACTTACGTAAAACGCCACCTGTCCCGTGTTTTTTAATTTGATACGTTAAGGTTAAGGATTTTAAGACACGCTATCCGTATTGACGAGTCATAAGAAACGAAGAGGATAAGACCAGATCATTCTTATTTGTCCGAAAGCGGGACCCGCGAATTTCAACGCTTATTATTGGTCATTTAACGGATAAGGACTTGAGGCCCCACCTCAACCCCCTCCACACACCTTCGATCAATACCACGCTCCCTAAGACAACCCCTCGTGGAACACGGTAACCGGATAATGCGGGTCCCATACCGTTGCTTATCATAATCATTATTTTTTTAATTAATAATATGATTATTAACTTCTAATCCGTTAAGTTAGGTCGTAAAAAAGGAAATAAACAGCTTTTTCATTTGTTTTTATTGTGACGGTAAATTAAAGAAAAGAAAATTCATTTATATTTTAATTATTAAACCAATGACGTGTCAAAGCAGAAAGAACTTAGCGATGATTCGTTGAGGTGGAACCCAACCACTGACCATAACACAGCGTAGAGATGACGTGGGATGTCCCTGTAGCTATGGTGGGTCCCATATACTTGGCCGGGCTAATTAAGACAAGAATCGGTCTTAGATTATTGTTGGTGTGAAAGGGTCCGTACGAGATTGTGTGGGAAGGGGGTTTAGGATTAGGATTTTTATTTTATTTATTTTATTATTTTATTTAAGGGCGAGGAGACGGAAGTAGTTGGGTGAAGCGAGAGGGCATCTAAAGATCCCTGTCTCTAAGATTTCATCCCCATCAATTCCGAAACTATAAAAACAACCTTCTGTCCGTTCATATTTACATTCCTACCATTTTTATAATTTTTTTTTATATCACAATATGCTCTAAGAAATACTGTGCCTGTGTTTATATATATTATTATATTTAAAAATTTTATTATTATTAATTTAAAATATTTTTTATAAAAATTTAAAATATTTTATTTTATTTTTATTTCAAATTTTTATTAAAATATTTTAATTAATAATAATAATAATAAATTTAAGATACAATGATACGTGCATGCATACATATTTATGTGCGTGTGTACAACCCATAGACAAACCCATTCCCGGCAAAAGATGAACATGGAACATGCGTGATGGGATTGTACCTTGAAATTTGAGGGGAACACTAATCAGACCAGACACAATAATGTCTAACTTGCTCTTCTTAAATTTGCTTTAAACTCTTGTCACGCCGTGTATTTAAGGGAAGGGCAGTTTCGTGATTGAATGACAGGAAAGGGGAGAGAATGGGAAAGAGAAAGTAAATTGGTCGTCTTATCCAAAATTTATGGTATGCCCAGCCACATTGGATATCAAACAGCGTGGTCGAGCGGCCGCATGCATTGTCGCCTCACACACACTCTCTCTCTCTCCTAATTTTCCTACCAACTTTTATTTATTTAATTTTCGCTTTTCCGTTACGTGGCGATAAGCTAATGGTCTGTTTCACTTTATTCCTCATCCGACGGTCACTCTTCGTTTAACGGCTTATATTTTTTAAATATTAAATTTCAAAGCGTCACATGGCATGATAATTATACAACTAAAGCCAAACTCTTTTATATAATAAAATTATTTATTAATAAAATAAAAAATTATTAATTTATAATAAATAAAAATTGGAAGAATTTTGTTATTTAATTATTATTATAAAATAAATTAAATATAAAAAATGGAAGAATTTTATCATTTAATTATTATTATAAAATAAATTTAAATATTTTAATTTATTATTAATAAATAATTTTTTTATTTTATTAATTAATCTTACTATATTAATTATATTAACAGTATAAAATTATTTTACTTAAAATTTTTTTAACTTAAATTATAAAGAATTTAATAGTTAAAAAAGTTAAAAAAATTGACTTCATGGCTCTGATTATTATAATATTTCATAATTTTAAATTATTTATTTTATATTTAATAAGTTTATAATTTATTTTATAATTTTGTTTACAAATTAAAATGTATAGATTATTTTATTTTTAAATATATAATTAATTTATTTATAAAATAATTACGAAGAAGATAATATTATTTAATGAGACAATTAAGACTTCCTTTTGCTACCTAA
>CP135557.1:8189086-8206265 GCA_032402905.1 Khaya senegalensis | reverse complement strand
TGGTGGCCATTTTATTGGATCTCCAAGTTTGACAAGAAACTAGAGTACGAAATTCTAGATTTCATTTTTCCTATAATTATCTTTTGAAAATGATGGAAGGGAGGCGACATTCAGTTGATATTCCTATCTCTAGAACTCTTATAGCACTCAGGAGAGTGAGGTCACTGAGGGATCCGTCAACAAATTCTATGAGCAAGTTATCTGCTTTGCTTGACGACGGGAATTGGGAAACAAACTCCACTAGTGCGATTTCTTTAAGGTTTGAAAATGGTTCTGATTATAACGGTCTGCCGGGATCCAAATATTTTGGTTTCAATGGACTGAAAGAGGGACATGATGATTATTTGGAAATGCATTGTCCTTCAGATAATTCGAAGTTAATGAGATGTAGGAATTTGGGTGGATTAGAAAACACTGGGGCTTCTAATAGGATCAAGCTGGTTGAAAGATTAGATAATTATCAATCAAATGGAGAAGACGTTCATAGGAACAATTCACTTAGTGAAAGGTATTATATCAATTATATGGATAAAGGTTTGGACATGGGTCACCCTATGGAGGATGTAGGATCTTGCAAGGGACCAATTGTGGGATCACCATCAATGGAAGATATAGATCAATCAGCTTCAAAACGAAAACCCGGACGCAAAAATCAAGTGAACTTATATGCAGTTGCTGATGCTGTTGGGAGTCATATAAATACTCCATGCCCGTATGCAAGTGATGTCTTGTCAAATAATAGTACATCATTATTTGCTGATGAAGAGGTCAATGTTGATCACAGTCAGCGTGGATGTGGGTTAAGCTACTGCTGGTCCAGAACGCCAAGGTTCAGAGAATCAAATCCTTCTTCAGATGTAGAAGACCATCCATTGTTATCTGGGGAGGTTTGTGAGATAACTCCTAATAGACAAAGGCGAAACAAGAGCATCAATAATGGAACTACTTATTTAGAAACTCCTAGGAGTCTGAGTCAGAAATTCAGGCCAAAGTTTTTTGATGAATTGGTAGGACAAAATGTAGTAGTTAGATCTCTATTGAGTGCCATCTCTAGGGGAATGGTAACCTCTTTCTATCTTTTTCATGGTCCTCGCGGTACTGGTAAGACCTCTGCCTCAAGGATCTTTGCTGCTGCTTTAAATTGCATCTCACTTGAGGAGCAGAAACCGTGTGGTCTGTGCCGAGAATGTACTTTGTTCTTTTCTGGAAGGTGCAGGGATGTGAGGGAAGTTGATTCTGTGAGAATTAATCAGAGTGACAGGGTCCGATCGCTTATCAAGAAAGCATTTATCCCCCCTTCTTCTTCGCGGTTTAAGATTTTTATCATTGATGAGTGCCAGTTGTTGCACAGAGAGACATGGGCAACTGTTTTGAATAGCCTGGAAAAGATTTCTCAACAGGTTGTCTTCGTAATGATCACCCCCGACTTGGATAAGTTGCCTCGAAGTGCAGTGTCACGATCCCAAAAATATCACTTTCCCAAGATAAAAGATGCTGATATTGCAAGCAGATTGAGGTTAATTTGTATTGAGGAGGCTCTCAACTTTGATCAGGTTGCTCTAGAATTCATAGCTGCTAAATCCAATGGTTCACTCAGGGATGCAGAGATGATGCTTGATCAACTCAGTTTGATTGGTAAAAAAATCACAATGTCCTTGGCCTATGAGCTTGTGAGTGCTCAAAAATTGCTTGCTGTATATATTTTGGCCCATCTCTTCCTGCCTAAGATACTGAAATTTGGCAATTGTTTGCTTTGTGCAGATTGGAATTGTTTCTGATGATGAGTTGATTGATTTGCTTGATGTGGCTTTGTCTTCTGACACTTCAAATACAGTAATAAGAGCTAGGGAACTGATGAGATCAAAAATTGATCCTATGCAACTTATATCCCAGCTGGCAAATCTCATTATGGACATTCTTGCGGGTAAAAATCAGGAAGATTGTTCTGAAGCTAGAAAAATGTTCTTTGGAAAGCACACTTGTAAGTACTTATATATATGTGTGTGTATGTATTGGTCATCATTTCTTGATTTGCATTGCAGGTACCTTTGGCTAATCAGTTGATAGGTACCGTGAGAATTTTAATTTAATAATTTTACCTGTTTATAAATGATATAATCGAGGAATGCGACCTTTACATAGAGGCTTACCGACTTCACAAATTAGCACTTAACTCAAATTAGTTCATTGAGCATGGGTTAGTTAAATCGGTTAATGACTCATTAGCAGTATGGAAATGAGTCTAATGAGTCATCTTAAATGACCAACATGATTCGGCACAATATTATTCAGGCAAGTAAAATTACTTCCCTTTTTTTTTTGGGGTACAAGTTGGGCATATCACTTTGTGCTTGCTGAAGTTACTTAGGTGGAGCCTTTCTTTTTCTTGCTGTAATGCAAGTTCACCTGCATATCTTTCCCCGGAAGAATCATTGAGATATTCAATGTCTGATCATTTATAGTATAAAATGCTTAATGTACTTTTAACTTTTTTTTTCTAGGCTGCATTGTGCACACTCCTTGGCTTCCATTTGACCTAGGTTTGGATCCTTTTGCATGATCTCTTGATTGATGATTGTTATCTTTGATATTTTTTAAAACCATAGATCTCTTTAAAGTTTCAACACAGTGATAAAACGTACGGAAATTGAAAATCTTGCAGTACTTTCTTAATTTTGCGCTTATGGTGTCAGGGATCAAGCTTTTACCTTTTCACTCAGTATCTATCAGCACTCTTTAGACTTGTCTGATGGAAATTTGGAATGAGGAAAATGATGCATTTAAGTATCCATGGTGGAAGCATCAGCTTTATCAGGGCCATATGTAGTTTAGATCAACAACCATATCTCTTCTCCTCCAAGACTATCTAATGCTTTGTAGATTTTATTCTTTGAATATCTACAAATGACTATTTTTACATATTTGTTGATTGGTCATGTGTATATAAAGGCTGTACTGTGGTTACTCCAATGTGTCTTGCATTTCTCCTTTATTGTAACTGTTGTCTCAGTACTGGAGTTATAATTTTCCGCCTCACAGCTGAAGCAGATATGCAGAAATTGAGTCATGCGCTGAAAGTACTTTCTGAATCGGAAAAACAGTTGAGAATGTCAAAGCACCAATCCACGTGGCTTACTGTAGCTCTTCTGCAGTTGTGCTCTGTGGAGTCTTCTTCCTTAGATTTAAATGATTCCAAGCTTTGTTTGAGAAATGTACATGACAAAGGTAATATCACTCTCTCTGTCACTACCCTATACCCTTTTCAAATAGTTGAAAGAGGTAAAATTTTTTATATTGAAGCCTTTTCTTGTTGGGATTTAGATAGTGATTCTCATTGCACAGTATCCCCTGGGGAGAGCTCGAACCATCCTGTCTCCTGTTCATGCGAAGACCATAAATCAAATAAATTAAGAGGACCGGAAGATTTTAAAGGAACATTGGAATTGTTATGGCAGAGAGCTACAGAATTATGCCAATCAAATTCGCTCAAGAATTTCCTAAGGAAACAAGGCAAGCTGTCTTCACTTCATGTTAATCAAGGTATGCATGTGGTAATTTATTATTTTTTTCTTTAAAAATCAACCTCGATCTGTGTCTGTACTGTGAAGTGATGATTGAATAATAGTTTGTATCTCAGGTTTGGCAGTTGCTGCTTTAGAATTCCACCATCCTTCTAATGTATCTAGGGCTGAAAAGTCCTGGAAATTGATTGCAAGTTCACTCCAGTCCATATTGGGTTGTAATGTAGAAATAAGGTTGCTTTGTACCCCTATCTCAAACCATACCAGAATAAGGAAGCCATCTTTTAGATTGTTTAGTTGTTCAAGAAGAATGCAGCAGAAGTCTCTATCAACCACTGAGCATGGAAGTGATTCTGACTATTCCAATTACATCTCTGAAAAACCTATGATCAAAGACAGACATACTTCTTGTTCCTCAGATTCTGAGTGTCAGATGTCACATAGTTGTTATTACAGAGCAGAAGTGACAAGGGCTTTAAGAAATAATGAAGGTAATGTACTAAGCACTGGGATGGCCTCATCTCACAAAATAACACAAGATGATACATCAAGGATCCCTGGTTGTGGAATGAATTCTGTAAAGAGAAATGACTGTGAGTGCCAGGTTCCATCCGTTCAAGAGCCAGAAGAGCCAGAAAATCAACCGAGCTGCTTTCCTAGAACTTTAAGACTTCAAAAGAAGTTACGTGCATTTGACACATCTGAAGTCGTTTGTACAAGTAACAAGCTCGCATTGTCTATCCCTGCAAAGACATCTTTTGATACGTATATCTGCATCAATGATCCTTGTGTTTTCTATGGCCCCCAAAGTAATTACACTAATAGCTTCAGAGATGAGGATAGGTAAGAGGTTTCATAGTGTTTTTCTTTTTCTGTTCTCTGCAGACTCCACAAGACACACTTGTGCTAGGATAATTTGTTAACACAAGCTGACTTAATGTGCACTCTTGGGCGTTGTATTCCAACACAAGCTGCCAAGAAAAAGGTTGTTCATGCACAAACAAACCATATGCTGAAGTTCTCAGGAGAAAATGCTGTTGTTAAGCACATTCTAAAATTAATCCCTTGTTAATTCCTCTGTGGTTAGTGTTCATATTTGATGAATGTATTTTAACTAAAGGACAGCTGATCTATATACCAGGATTTTTTTGCTCTTTACAAAATATTCAAAGCTTTTTTATTTTATTTCATTTTATTTTCTTGGCAGACCGAGGGAGAATTCAGATGTGCTTTGTTGGAGAACCCCAACATTTCCACCAACGAAGGTAACACTATTAGAATGCTATGGAAAAGGTCAAGAGCATAAGATGTTTTCAAAAAGAAAAAGGGAAAAAGAAAATACATGCATGATGGACCATTAGCATGTGCTGGGTGATGTTAGTTTCCCATTTCATTTGTGTGTGCTATATATCTCTCCTATAAACCTAGGTTGGCCAATTTCATTCTAAATACTGCTTATCCACTCGATTGGCTCAAACTTCAGGTGTCATGTACACATGTATGCCTGCTTATGCTTACGGGTGCAAACATGGGTGTGTATGGGTATGTTTGTAATTGGAAGCAATAAATGTAACAGGGTGTATATAGCATAGGGAAGTACCAGAACAGAATAAGATCAATTTATCTGCAACACAATAGGAACTGTGCCTGCTGCCTTTGAAATTACTAAGCTAAAATGTGAATTTCGGTTAGATTTTCTAGATACTGATGTACTCATCAAAAATATGCATTTAGCAGGAAGCTAGTGAAACTTACTTCTAAATTCCTTATTTTCACACAAAAACAAAGTTCAATTGTGATAATATGAGTGTGTTAATGCTTCAGGCCTGGCGGATGAAGCATCAACAAAAAAGATCAAAGGTCGTGGACTACATTCTTCCGTGTACTTCAGCTAAGTAGTGCATGATCTCCGGCAAAAACATTGGATAGCTGCCATGGATCTTCGGATATCTTGAAATATTGAACATTTTGTAAGTATATTTTGCAGAATATAAATTGACTCCTGAAGAAACACAGATGAAGAGCAAGTTTGTGCTGACACATTTTAATGACATGTTTCTTGTTCTATTATAATCTTTTATTTTGCCCCAAACATATTGAAATCTTACAACTAGTAATCAGTCCAGTTTTAGTGTCGATGATGGGAACCCGAATATTGGTAAGTCCAATGCTTTTCATGTGAAATGTGTCTGAGTCTCCACTCAGTTTATACTACATTGTCAAAATGACAGCCAAAGGGCTTTGTTCTTGGTTTCTTAAAATTAATCTTAGAAAACATTGCAAGGATGACCAGTTTTTGAAAATTTTAATGTCTTTAATTTGTCGTAAACTAGTATCCAATTTAAAACATCAAAGTAGAGGTGGTGAAAGGCTGGTCCAGCCTGGCTCATAAATAGTAAAGGCTCGGTTCACTCATGGGCCATATTGATTGACAAACGAAATCTGCCCAAATTCCTTATGGGCGAGAACTTGATCCTATTTATACTTATATTAAATAAATAATTTTATATTATTAAATAGTTAAAATTTAAGGGTTAATTTTAATTCCACAACTCGAATTTATAGGTCGTGTCAATTTTTATTATTTTTACATGGGTCGAGAATATTTTAGTTCAAAATCTCTGTATTGATTTATTTGATAAAAATAAAAAATAATGTAATCGGTTATTTGAATGGCTCTAAAATATGACCACTTTAACACATGATTCTCTGAAAAAATAATAAAAATCATAAATAAATATCAAAGACAAAAGAAAGAAAGAAAGAAAGAAAGTGTGATTATTGTATTGCACTATTATGGAGTTGTGTTTGTATTTTTTATTTTAATTAATGGGTAAAAAGCTTGTATTCCGATTTTAATTATTAGAAGAAAGTTGAATATTGTAGTTTTCATATTGAGGGAAATTAATTTATATTTATTATTAGAATAAAAAATAAGAAGGTTTATCGTTATTAAATATAAAATTATCAAATGTAAAATTTTAATTTTTTTAAAAAATATAAAATAATTAATTTTTTTTATATTTATTAAATTTGATCTATTTGAGTTAAATTTAATTTAAAAATTAATTTAATTATTATAATTTAATTTTTTTCAAATTAAAATTAATTTAATAAATTTTCAAAGGGAACAGTTTGGATATGCCCACCCATCACGGTAATAAAGCTTAGTTATTGGGCCGAATCTAAATGTAGCCCAACTTGGAATCCATCTTTTGGGCCTTAATCGAAATCCTGCCCAACCTGGATCCCGAACTTGTTTCTCGGTGTCTAAAAGACGGAGCTGGAATTGACACGACACGGTTGAGTGGAGGGCGGCGTTTAACCGGAACTTGAGAGCAGTTACCGGAGAGAATCTGTGTCAGAGATCAAAATGAACGAGGACACTAGAACCGTACGAATTCTTTGCCCTAAGCTTGTCCTCAGCAGTACGGGCCTTCAGTGGCTTGTCGGATCCCCTTTTTTCCCGCCACTCACAGTCGTATCCACCCTTAGATGCATTCACGATAATGATTCTTCTCCGGAATACGACAAAGAGTCGGGTAAAACCTTTCTGTTTGGTTCCCGAGAAAACTAATTAATGGAAACAACTTTTCCCTGATGCTCTGGTTATTTTACACTCGCCGAGCAGTTGAACTCCGCGCATTACTATTAAGAGGTTTTCACGTAATTGGAGGGCTGATAATCAAAAACTCTGATGTTGAGAAAAACGCCAGCGAGGCTATTGGCGCGGCTCGCAGATTGAGAAGGATTTTATACGGTGAAGCGGAATTGGGTAATACGGTTATAATTGGGGCGGTTTCGGATTCTGCTGGTATTCGACGAGCATTGAAACGGTTGATCATGTCTTGTACGATGATAGTCCCCTGAAGTTTATCTGGGAGAGAGGTTGTTTAATTCGATGCGAGCTTCCAATCAAGTTGCCATTTTATTACCCTGTAAACAATCCCTCTGGTGAGTTATTATGACATGTTTTGGCTTTCTTTAAATGCAATTAAAATTTATATATTTTATTGTAGATAAATTTATTTGTACTGTGTTCGTGAATAAATATACAAATTGATGCAAAGACTTTCAAATAATGAGGAATTTGCTTAAGGAAGAAAAACAAATATCAAGTTAACTATCCTTCTCAAATTTGTATGTCCATGCACTATGTGCCCAGATTAAAAAAAAAATAGTGAATTGGGGCTGTTATTGTCTCACAGATGCGGAGAAAACATATTCACACGCACCTGAAGCAGTTGCTGCCCAGCTCAAAGATCAGCAAATTGCCTATGTGGTTGAAACGTTAAGCCAAGCCTCTGCAGAAGTACCTCAACCTGTCGTTGTTCATGCTAAGTATTTGGATTTTGACACAAATATTTTAAATGTCAAGCTTGTGGGTGAAGCTGTTCAAGATGACACAAATGATTTATCATGTGCACATTTTTGTTTGAAAAGTAAATCTGCCCCCAACAGTCTTTTCCGCAGAGGTAAAAAATAGCTTATGCTATATACTGCAGCATGATAATTTTGCTTATGGAAGTTATTGAACACTTAGTTTATTGGTAAATTATTTCTTATTATTTCCGTTGTCATGATAGATGGCTATTTGTTTTTATCTTTTCTGATAAGTTTTTTTGCTCAGAATGCAGATAAAGTTCAGGTAAGTGTTCTGCTTAATAGATCACAAAAGTCTTCAAAATCTGCAGCAATTATTGCTGAATATTATCCAGGTACTTAGTTTACATTAATGTATTAGAATCTTTTGTATTTAGCGAATTGATGAGTTTTGTAAAAATAGCTCTAGAGTGAATTCCCTAACTGATTTTAATGGAAATTAAACTTTGTGATTTTAGCTTTGGAAGATGCCAGACTTATGGTTGTGGAATTTAAGCTAGAGGTGCTTTGTTATGCGGCCAAGAGTCTTCCACTGACCTATGCTGTTTGTAAGTTAGTCTTTCCTGCTTTAGTGGACCAATTAAATTCAATGAAGAAGGCAATCATGCCCTACCTCCTTAACTCAACATCCTCAGGTATGTTAAAATCCATGAGTATACACATTGTACTGCACCTTCACAGGTGGCCCTTTATAATGAACAAAAATAGGTCTTTTTTTTTGCTTACTTCTTCATCAGCATTCTTACTTTTGCGGACCTCCTCAGAAGCAAAACCAAAACCTAATATAAACCATAGTTAAAAATAGAATATGCTTTGCTGCAATAATGCTTGCAAGATGTCTTCTACTATCACCTTTTGAATTGCTACTTTGATGGGTTCCATTTTGCTTGTTGAGAGAGGGAAATATGTTATTCTGTTATTATGAGAGCCTAATCATTCTCCCTAGAAGTTTTTTCTGACAATGTTCTTTGGCAGCTAACTAGTAATGTTATTGCATTTACAGTTGCGACCTTTCCACTTTAGTCCGCCTGGGTTATTGCATCCAATCAAAGTCATCTATCAACTTAATTACGGTGAAACACAAATGAAGCAAGGTAACTGAACTTTATGCTTACTATGTTAAGTATTCTTTTTCATTTTTTATGACCTGAAAAAGTAGGATATTTTGGCCTTAAACAAACTTACCCTCTGTAAAGTTCAGCTGATGGAAATAGGTAACGTGTTTTAAAAAAAACTTATGATGTTTGGCTCTTATCATTTTTGTTTACATTTTTGTGGTTTTTCTTTTCACGTGGTAGAAACATGATCCACAGTTCTCAACATTTTGACTTCATTGCTGAGTGTAGAAGATACTTGTTCCCCCTTTCCCGTGAATTAAAAATGATATTGGGGTTGAATGGTATATTCCACATAAGAAACAAACAAAGTACCTTTTCTCAGGACATTTCTGACAGTAAGAATTGTCAGGACATGATGTGTTTGATGTTTTTGAGGGAACAATTCATAAAATAACCTGGGAGCTAATTCTATCATAGTTTCGTTGTACTCTTAGTTATTGACTGGTATAAAATGTGAGATCTGAATTTTCTCTATATTTGCAGCTGATGTTTGAAAATCACTACAGTTACGGCTAGGATTACCTTTTGATTGTCCTCTCTTGAGAATTACTAATACCTTGGATATGTCTGCTAAGGACAGTTCAAAGAGCAGTTCTTTGCGAAAAGGTTCCTCTTTCCTCTTTACATTTGCAACAATTTGCGTAGGCTCTGTGTCCTGTTGTGTTTCTTTGTGCTTGTGTGTAAATCTAACTTAGATGGGTATATTTCTATGGTAATAGCAGGTTCTCCTTTGCTTAAAGATGTACATATTGGGATCCCAAGCAGTGGGGGTTAGTGGCTACTGTTGTTATCATCTGCTTCTTTTTCTTGCTCCTTAGCTATTGTTTCATTGAAACATGTCTTTTCTCAGTCACAGGGGGCTTTATCTCTCTGGTTCAAGGTTCTTATGCGTACTATCATTATCTTCAAGATGGCTTTGATGACTCGGTGTTCTTTTTCCTCTTTCTCCAGCAGTAGAAAGATTGCTACTGCTTGATGACACATGTATAATTCTGTTGGTAAGCAATGGTGGGAGCTTCATTGAGTCATTACTAACATGTTGTGCATTTGACATTGTGAAACATGTCTACATTTAGAAATTATTATTGCTTTGTTATGGATGTTAAAGTAGTCTGACTTTTTCACTTGTTTGGTAAATCCACCTTCATTTGGCTTTAAAGTGTTAATATTGTTATGTAAATCGTACTCTATTGCCACACCACTGTAACCTAATTACCCCTACAGCGAACTATCCATTCAGCCAATTTGTTCAGAGAACAAATATCTAAAGACGTTCTATCCACTCCCATTTATATTAAGACCTACATTGTTTGATTTCTCATCAACGTGTGCCAAGTTATCCTACATTAAGTATTCTAGATTCACCGTTTTTATCATATGGAAATAATAAATCAGATTTTCCCAGCTAAAGCAGGGCTCCTATTTTGTAAGATTACCAGGGTTATTTTGAGTACCTAGTCTTGTATTGGCATTCATTTATGGATTTATGTTTTGCTTGAAATTGAGCTACAGAATTTCTATGAAATAATTTTGCTGTGATTGTCAATTGTACTTTGCTGTTCCGTTGCTAATTCATTTATACATCACTTGCTAGGGACCATTCTCTGCAAACCATGATTTCGTGGTTCAGGCTTCAACATTACACCTCTGTTGATGTTCCTTCACAAAGGTAAATCAAAACTTGGAGCATGCTAAGGTCTTTATTTTCTTTCTTCCCAATTTTGCTCTGGTAGTCTGCTTTTCAGTATCTGACTTTCAAGTCAAGTCCCAGTGTTATAGAACTGTGATTCCTTATGATATATACAAGTTGTGTGTGAATCATTTCTCTTTTATTTCCCCGTGCTTTTTCACATGTATATTGTAGTCGCATAAATGTAAAATGCAAATACTTCCTTTTTCTGGTATCAACATCAAGTGATCTGATTTGATAAAAGTGCTTTCTTCAGGGAAATACACCAGGCATTTATTGAGATTGGCGACAAGGATCCTTCTTTTATTGGTTGACGTGAATGGATTGGTGCCATTGAGTTGAGCTTTGTATTGGATAAACTTCTGGGTGTAAGTACGCCATTCCATTACAGAATTATTGTACTGGACTAGAGTACGTGGTGGAATTTCAATTTGTACAACCTAAACTTCTCTGAAAATAATAGAAGAGTTGTGCTATCCTGCTGTAAATTGTTCATTCTGACAGGATTAAGTTGCTGCATTGAGCAGTTTAGTTGCAAAGTAATAAATGTGAGATCTGGAGCTGAACTTCCTGAAAAATGTCGAGAGCTGGCCTTGCACTCTGAGAGTCAAGGGACGCCAATTATGATTGGTCAGTTCGACAAATGATTGTCTTCCTATTATTTGACACGTATTTACAGGTTCCTCTGGTAACAATATATCAGTTCGAGATTTACAACATATAATGTTTAATGCTTCTGTGAAAGAGATCAGCTGGAGTTTTTCTCTTGGTATTTGATTGCAGGGGGTGGCGTTCTGGCATACACTTTTGAGAGTTGATTACAATGAAGCAAGCGGAGATTGTGCGTTTCTCATTCTTGATCCTCATTACACAGGCAATGACGAGGACAAGAAAATTGTAAATGGAGGATGGTGTGGGTGGAAGAAAGCCGTCGATAGCAAGGGAAGGAATTTCTGCTTACATTATAAATTCTATAACCTTTTGCTTCCACAATGAACCAACATGGTAGTGTCGATGCTCAGATCAGAAGTGTCGGGGGTGTGACTGCCAATTCTAATACATTATTACGTAATCAAACTGCAGCTTTTAGACCAGGGAAATCAAATTTCAGTTGAGAAGATGGATTCAATCATGTCTGGTCTTTTTTTGGAAGAATTGTCAGATTGCTTGTTCAAAATTCTTCAATGAGAAATACCGAACAAACAGTATTATTTTTCTGGGCCAAATGAATTTGACGGTGTGTATACAGCTATATTAAACGCACCGTTCTATTTGGTATGTTATGTTTCATCGTTCATCTTGAAACTGAAACAGAGCTCTAGCTCAGTTTGCTCTCGTCTGTCCCAAAAACGCCATGACCGCTTACACTCATCAGAGCTTGCTATCTTCATTTGCTTTGATAGACAGTCATTGCCCACCTCACGACTTCTCCAAATATCGTCCCTTTCTCAACTCAAAGCCCTTTAAACCTTGTCTATCTCTCTCTGCAACTTCACCCAGTTCCTCTACTCACCCTTTACCCCCAATTTTCCTTCCTTTCCTTCAACAACAAGAAGAACAGGAACAAAAACAAAAGACAGACCTGAAACCACAAGAACACGAAGAAGATGAAGAAGGAGAAGAAGAAGAAGAACCAATAGACCCAATTCTCAAATTCTTCAAATCTCAAACCCCAACCCCGGACCCAACTCGCCTTGGTAAACTCTCTCTCCAAAAAAGCCGCCGCACTTCGTGGCACCTCTCTGCCGATATGAAATCCTCCAATCAACACGAAGATCTAACTGATCCCGATTTAGATGAGATTACCTTTGAAAATGAAGACACACAACAAACGGGTTCTTTACCTGGTGGTACCGTAGGAGAAATTTTACAAATTGCGAGGAACTTACCTGTTAATGTAACGTTAGGTCAGGAGCTAGGAGATTACGAGGGAAGAGTTAGTCCAAAAGAGTGTGTGCAAGTGTTGGAGATGATGGCGAAGGATGGTCTTTTGATGGGTTGCTTATACTTTTATGAATGGATGAGATTGCATGAACCCTCGCTTGTTTCGCCACGCGCGTGTTCGCTTCTTTTTTCGGTTTTGGGGAGAGCTGGAATGGGAAATGAGTTGATGGTTTTGTTTAAGAATTTGCCTCAAAGCAAGGAGTTCAGGGACGTTCATATCTACAATGCTGCTATTTCTGGGTTTTTTTGCTGTGGAAGGTATGGGATTCTTACTGTTGTAATAGTTATTGTCTGTTTTGATTTCGTGGTGATTATTTGTTTTAGTTTATTGATATGTTTATACTGGCATGTTATCTAGAAGATTATGTAGATTAGCAATCTGATGGAAGTTTGAGAAGAGCTAGGAAGAAACTTTGTCTAGTGCGAGTAATATTATATAAATTTCCATACGCGTATGAAAGTAGAATGGTAAGTTGCTTATATAATTTTATTAACACCTAAGAATCAAGTGTGCATTGTCCATACTTTGCTAGTTCTTGTTTTAGTTTGGGCTTCATTTTGTATTATAGAAAAGTATACACGATAATTTCTTTTGGGAGAATTTGCATGCATGTTATGCCCATGGAAAGTTAATGCGGATATTGTTTGTTGATAACTATTCTTCACTACTTTGAAGGTTCTGAGAGAGTCTGTAAATTCAATTCTGTCTGCCACTCTGGAGATAAATGAGAGGATGAGTGTAGCATTTTTTCTGTCTTAGGCTTGATTCTTAATCAGTATAGCTTGCAACTTTTCATGAATTACTTTCTATTTAAGTATAGAGAGAGACCTTTGAGTGGTTTATAAAATAAACTAGGAAATGATTTGGAAAACAGTTATGAGGTAGTGTTTTCTGAAAAGGAAAAACAAAATTTCTTAGTATAAAGTATTATTTTCTAATACATGGTAGATCTCATTGTTGATTTCCATCAACTTATCAGGTATGATGATGCGTGGAAGGCCTATGAGACAATGGAAACAAATAATGTCAATGCAGATTATGTGACATGTTCTATAATGATTACAGTCATGAGGAGAAAAGGTTGTAGTGCAAAAGATGCATGGGAATTCTTTGAGAAAATGAACAGAAAAGGTGTCAAATGGAGTGTAGAAGTTGTGGGTGCTCTGATAAAATCATTCTGTGATGAGGGGCTCAAGAATGAAGCCCTTATTATCCACATGGAAATGGAGAAGAAAGGACTATCTTCAAATGCCATAGTTTATAACACTTTAATGAATGCTTATTGCAAGTCCAACCAAATTGAGGAAGCGGAAGGTCTTTTTCATGAGATGAAAGCGAAAGGCCGTATGCCCACCTCTGCCACCTTTAACATCCTTATGGACGCATATTGCAGAAGAATGCAACCTGAGATTGTTGAGAAGCTACTGGTAGAAATGCAGGATATGGGTTTGGAACCAAATGCCAAATCATATACATGTCTGATCAGTGCATACGGGAAGCAGAGGAAGATGAGCGACATGGCTGCAGATGCATTCTTGAGAATGAAGAAAGTTGGTATAAAACCAACTTCACATTCTTATACAGCACTCATCCATGCTTATTCAGTCAGTGGCTGGCATGAAAAAGCTTACACTGCATTTGAAAATATGCGAAAGGAAGGAATTAAACCTGCCGTAGAGACCTACACAGCTCTACTGGATGCATTTAGGCGTGCTGGTGACACTGAAATGTTGATGGAAATTTGGAAATTGATGACGAGTGAAAAAGTTGAAGGCACACGGGTAACATTTAATATTCTGCTTGATGGATTTGCTAAACAGGGTCAGTATGTGGAAGCAAGGGATGTAGTATCGGAATTTGGGAAGATTGGCTTGCAGCCAACGTTAATGACATATAACATGCTGATGAATGCATATGGACGGGCAGGGCAAACCTCAAAGTTGCCCCAGCTATTGAAAGAAATGGCAGCTCTAAATCTAAAACCTGATTCAGTTACTTATTCCACCATGATCTATGCATTTGTTCGTGTTCGTGATTTTAAGAGGGCATTTTTTTATCACAAGAAGATGGTGAAAAGCGGACAAGTCCCAGATGTCAAGTCATATGAGAAGCTGAGATCAATTTTGGACGTAAAAGCTGCAACAAAGAACAGAAAGGACAAGAGTGCCATACTTGGTATTATTAATAGCAAAATGGGTATGGTGAAGGCTAAGAAGAAGGGAAAGAAAGATGAATTCTGGAAGTATAAGAAAAGGCATCCAAGAGCACAGAACATTGCTCGTGAAGCACAATGATGGTGCTATTTGTGAACTTCTGTAATTTAGGAAATCTCAGCTGGTCGAGTTGGCTTTCACTGCAAGAATGGTCCATCTTCAGTTTGTCATGTGGTGTCCTCTCCTTTGGATGGTTTGGAATTTTCTTTGAAATGGTTCTTCTTGCCAAGATGCATCCCAGCTGTTAAAAGGAAAGCATAACTACATTTCAGAAAGTTACTTTTATCCTTGACCAAATCAGAAGATAGGCTGCATGAATATGTGCAAATAATTACTTTGTTCATACTTTGATGTATTTAGAGCATACTTTCACTTGCTTGATCCATGTATAGGAAATATCTATAGTACCTTCCCTACTTCTTGGTTACATTTCAATTTTAGTAAATGGATCAATAAGGCTATTCCTCAGCCTGTCAATGGATGTCAGGTCTATGCACAAACAAGCCACCTAGCTCTGATGTTTGAACTATTAGTACGATGATTTAGATCCTGTGGCATCCGTGATTTACCTTACATATTGAAAAGAAGTGCAGAAACCATCTGTATCCAGAAAGTGTACAAAATGTGCACGCTGAATGGAAGAAATATGGACAAACGTATGCATTTTGGAGATGTATCATCACATTAGCTCCACATTTAAGAGATGAGTCTGCCATAAGAATGCAACTGCCATTTGGGTTGGGCGTGCAGTGCAGCCCACTATAAGCAGATGCACCCACAAAAGCTGCTTTTGTTCCCATGTTTTCTCTTCACTTTCTTGCTGGCAAGAAATTTTTTGAACAATAGAAGCATATTCTGTTCTGCATTTGGAAATTAAGAACTTGTTCTGTACTGTCCTAATGTTTGGCCAATCCCATCATATTAATTACATACTTAGATTCCATAAAATACGATTGGATTAAAAATTATCCATTCCTGCAACTTTTCGTAGAGGATTGCCGCTAATTCCCAATTATGCATTTTCTTGCCCAGCAAGCATTTAGGCAAACTAGTCATCATGTCCAGTCTGAACATAATATACTTTTAATAAGGTTAATTTAGTAATTTGACATCACAGAAAACCCTAATAGAGTAATCTGATCTGACCCTGAGCAGCCTGGTGGAAGCAAGGGAGAGAGGTAACAATAAAGGGTGTGGCTTTAGCGGCAGTGCCACGTGTACAGCCAAAGTGATATAATACCCAAAACCCCTTATGGTGACGTGTACTTGCAAGTTATAACCGTAGCCTCCCTATATAAATCCATCACTCTCCGCTCCATCGTTTTCGTTCTCATCCATTTCGCTTCTCACTCCTTCAACGGATTGAGACAGACACTCGGATTCGGATCCACGGTTAAAGGAAATCGGAGCTTTTTCTTTGTTTGTGATCTAGGGTTTCTGACACAAAGAATCTTATTTGTTTTCTGTTTTCTTTTTCTTTAGAGTTAGAATCAGAAGTACGATTCGGAGATCCGATTTGTTTCTCCTGTCTTGGCTCGAGATCCGGGCCAAGCACAGAAGAATAGAGTTCGGGTTCTGGATTCAATCTTCTTTGACTGTACAGACACAGGTAAGCAAGAACACACCGTCTATATCTATCTTTGCTCGTTCTTTGCCAGAAAAATACTTGTGGGAAGATAGTAAATAGTGGTTTGAGTCTTAGGTTTTTTTTTTCTGTTTGGCGTTGGAAAATAAGAGTAGACACTTTACTGTGAGTAAGACAATAATTAATGTTTGTTATTGTTTTCTCCCTGTTTTACTCCCAGTTTCACAGTTACCAAACTGAGTTAAGTTCTATAGCATTTACTGTGAATCTTTGCATTGCTTTTACTCTTCTTCTGTTTCTGATCTTTCTGTTTATTAATTATTCAATTGCAGTAAATAGTTGGCTCAGGATCTTCTTTTTGAATCGTCTATACTTCTTGAGTCCTTTGAACTTAAAAAATGGAAAAAGAAATAGTCTTGGACGCCAAATGGAACGTTTATCCAGTATTTTTAGATGATGTGAATTATTTAATAATGAAGCAACTTAATGCTATTATTAATTTTTTTTTTAATTTTTAATTTTTTTTTAATTTTTAATTTTTAGATTTTAGGCATTGCATATATTTGGTGAGTTTAAATGGCGTCGAGTGAGGGATTTCTGACGGATGAACAGAGGGAAACGTTGAAAATAGCAAGCCAAAATGTTGAGATTCTGTCATCGTCCCCAAAATCTCCAACATCTTTACTTTGTGACCATCAGTTGAAAGTTCCTGCGGGTGGGAAGG
>CP135557.1:8052361-8188586 GCA_032402905.1 Khaya senegalensis | reverse complement strand
TGTCGTGAGTGTTGCTGTTGAGAAGTGGCTATGAGTTATGGAGCCCGTGTTTGTCAGTGAATTCTTTTTTTCGGGAGGTATTTTTATGTGATGATAAGTGCTACATTGCAAGCAAGGCCTTCAATTGTTGAAATTTATATGCTCATTTGCCATATTTAGTAACCAAAACGTTGGCTGAAAATGAAGAATTTTCGTGCCCTTGTTTCTTCTGGTTAGTGAAATGTAAGAAGTAGCAGCGTATGTTCTGAAGATTGAATAGAAAAGATAAAGAGTGTTTTTTTTAAAAAAAAAATTATTTCGACTAGCCATTGAAAATAAAAATTTTGGTTCTTTTGTTTTCCCCAATTGTCATGGTTGTCAGTTTTCTTACCCGGATTATGCTGTCATTTTTATTTTTGGCTGGGTTGATGATTCTATCTGTATTTTTTTTTTCAGGTTGAAAATGGTGGCCATTTTATTGGATCTCCAAGTTTGACAAGAAACTAGAGTACGAAATTCTAGATTTCATTTTTCCTATAATTATCTTTTGAAAATGATGGAAGGGAGGCGACATTCAGTTGATATTCCTATCTCTAGAACTCTTATAGCACTCAGGAGAGTGAGGTCACTGAGGGATCCGTCAACAAATTCTATGAGCAAGTTATCTGCTTTGCTTGACGACGGGAATTGGGAAACAAACTCCACTAGTGCGATTTCTTTAAGGTTTGAAAATGGTTCTGATTATAACCGTCTGCCGGGATCCAAATATTTTGGTTTCAATGGACTGAAAGAGGGACATGATGATTATTTGGAAATGCATTGTCCTTCAGATAATTCGAAGTTAATGAGATGTAGGAATTTGGGTGGATTAGAAAACACTGGGGCTTCTAATAGGATCAAGCTGGTTGAAAGATTAGATAATTATCAATCAAATGGAGAAGACGTTCATAGGAACAATTCACTTAGTGAAAGGTATTATATCAATTATATGGATAAAGGTTTGGACATGGGTCACCCTATGGAGGATGTAGGATCTTGCAAGGGACCAATTGTGGGATCACCATCAATGGAAGATATAGATCAATCAGCTTCAAAACGAAAACCCGGACGCAAAAATCAAGTGAACTTATATGCAGTTGCTGATGCTGTTGGGAGTCATATAAATACTCCATGCCCGTATGCAAGTGATGTCTTGTCAAATAATAGTACATCATTATTTGCTGATGAAGAGGTCAATGTTGATCACAGTCAGCGTGGATGTGGGTTAAGCTACTGCTGGTCCAGAACGCCAAGGTTCAGAGAATCAAATCCTTCTTCAGATGTAGAAGACCATCCATTGTTATCTGGGGAGGTTTGTGAGATAACTCCTAATAGACAAAGGCGAAACAAGAGCATCAATAATGGAACTACTTATTTAGAAACTCCTAGGAGTCTGAGTCAGAAATTCAGGCCAAAGTTTTTTGATGAATTGGTAGGACAAAATGTAGTAGTTAGATCTCTATTGAGTGCCATCTCTAGGGGAATGGTAACCTCTTTCTATCTTTTTCATGGTCCTCGCGGTACTGGTAAGACCTCTGCCTCGAGGATCTTTGCTGCTGCTTTAAATTGCATCTCACTCGAGGAGCAGAAACCATGTGGTCTGTGCCGAGAATGTACTTTGTTCTTTTCTGGAAGGTGCAGGGATGTGAGGGAAGTTGATTCTGTGAGAATTAATCAGAGTGACAGGGTCCGATCGCTTATCAAGAAAGCATTTATCCCCCCTTCTTCTTCGCGGTTTAAGATTTTTATCATTGATGAGTGCCAGTTGTTGCACAGAGAGACATGGGCAACTGTTTTGAATAGCCTGGAAAAGATTTCTCAACAGGTTGTCTTCGTAATGATCACCCCCGACTTGGATAAGTTGCCTCGAAGTGCAGTGTCACGATCCCAAAAATATCACTTTCCTAAGATAAAAGATGCTGATATTGCAAGCAGATTGAGGTTAATTTGTATTGAGGAGGCTCTCAACTTTGATCAGGTTGCTCTAGAATTCATAGCTGCTAAATCCAATGGTTCACTCAGGGATGCAGAGATGATGCTTGATCAACTCAGTTTGATTGGTAAAAAAATCACAATGTCCTTGGCCTATGAGCTTGTGAGTGCTCAAAAATTGCTTGCTGTATATATTTTGGCCCATCTCTTCCTGCCTAAGATACTGAAATTTGGCAATTGTTTGCTTTGTGCAGATTGGAATTGTTTCTGATGATGAGTTGATTGATTTGCTTGATGTGGCTTTGTCTTCTGACACTTCAAATACAGTAATAAGAGCTAGGGAACTGATGAGATCAAAAATTGATCCTATGCAACTTATATCCCAGCTGGCAAATCTCATTATGGACATTCTTGCGGGTAAAAATCAGGAAGATTGTTCTGAAGCTAGAAAAATGTTCTTTGGAAAGCACACTTGTAAGTACTTATATCTATGTGTGTGTGTGTGTGTATGTATTGGTCATCATTTCTTGATTTGCATTGCAGGTACCTTTGGCTAATCAGTTGATAGGTACTGTGAGAATTTTAATT
Organism: Khaya senegalensis; assembly: GCA_032402905.1. Lineage (NCBI taxonomy): Eukaryota > Viridiplantae > Streptophyta > Magnoliopsida > Sapindales > Meliaceae > Khaya > Khaya senegalensis. The sequence goes on along the minus strand of CP135557.1, from coordinate 8,186,048 downwards.
TAATAATTTTACCTGTTTATAAATGATATAGTCGAGGAATGCGACCTTTACATAGAGGCTTACCGACTTCACAAATTAGCACTTAACTCAAATTAGTTCATTGAGCATGGGTTAGTTAAATCGGTTAATGACTCATTAGCAGTATGGAAATGAGTCTAATGAGTCATCTTAAATGACCAACATGATTCGGCACAATATTATTCAGGCAAGTAAAATTACTTCCCTTTTTTTTTTGGGGTACAAGTTGGGCATATCACTTTGTGCTTGCTGAAGTTACTTAGGTGGAGCCTTTCTTTTTCTTGCTGTAATGCAAGTTCACCTGCATATCTTTCCCCGGAAGAATCATTGAGATATTCAATGTCTGATCATTTATAGTATAAAATGCTTAATGTACTTTTAACTTTTTTTTTCTAGGCTGCATTGTGCACACTCCTTGGCTTCCATTTGACCTAGGTTTGGATCCTTTTGCATGATCTCTTGATTGATGATTGTTATCTTTGATATTTTTTAAAACCATAGATCTCTTTAAAGTTTCAACACAGTGATAAAACGTACGGAAATTGAAAATCTTGCAGTACTTTCTTAATTTTGCGCTTATGGTGTCAGGGATCAAGCTTTTACCTTTTCACTCAGTATCTATCAGCACTCTTTAGACTTGTCTGATGGAAATTTGGAATGAGGAAAATGATGCATTTAAGTATCCATGGTGGAAGCATCAGCTTTATCAGGGCCATATGTAGTTTAGATCAACAACCATATCTCTTCTCCTCCAAGACTATCTAATGCTTTGTAGATTTTATTCTTTGAATATCTACAAATGACTATTTTTACATATTTGTTGATTGGTCATGTGTATATAAAGGCTGTACTGTGGTTACTCCAATGTGTCTTGCATTTCTCCTTTATTGTAACTGTTGTCTCAGTACTGGAGTTATAATTTTCCGCCTCACAGCTGAAGCAGATATGCAGAAATTGAGTCATGCGCTGAAAGTACTTTCTGAATCGGAAAAACAGTTGAGAATGTCAAAGCACCAATCCACGTGGCTTACTGTAGCTCTTCTGCAGTTGTGCTCTGTGGAGTCTTCTTCCTTAGATTTAAATGATTCCAAGCTTTGTTTGAGAAATGTACATGACAAAGGTAATATCACTCTCTCTGTCACTACCCTATACCCTTTTCAAATAGTTGAAAGAGGTAAAATTTTTTATATTGAAGCCTTTTCTTGTTGGGATTTAGATAGTGATTCTCATTGCACAGTATCCCCTGGGGAGAGCTCAAACCATCCTGTCTCCTGTTCATGCGAAGACCATAAATCAAATAAATTAAGAGGACCGGAAGATTTTAAAGGAACATTGGAATTGTTATGGCAGAGAGCTACAGAATTATGCCAATCAAATTCGCTCAAGAATTTCCTAAGGAAACAAGGCAAGCTGTCTTCACTTCATGTTAATCAAGGTATGCATGTGGTAATTTATTATTTTTTTCTTTAAAAATCAACCTCGATCTTTGTCTGTACTGTGAAGTGATGATTGAATAATAGTTTGTATCTCAGGTTTGGCAGTTGCTGCTTTAGAATTCCACCATCCTTCTAATGTATCTAGGGCTGAAAAGTCCTGGAAATTGATTGCAAGTTTACTCCAGTCCATATTGGGTTGTAATGTAGAAATAAGGTTGCTTTGTACCCCTATCTCAAACCATACCAGAATAAGGAAGCCATCTTTTAGATTGTTTAGTTGTTCAAGAAGAATGCAGCAGAAGTCTCTATCAACCACTGAGCATGGAAGTGATTCTGACTATTCCAATTACATCTCTGAAAAACCTATGATCAAAGACAGACATACTTCTTGTTCCTCAGATTCTGAGTGTCAGATGTCACATAGTTGTTATTACAGAGCAGAAGTGACAAGGGCTTTAAGAAATAATGAAGGTAATGTACTAAGCACTGGGATGGCCTCATCTCACAAAATAACACAAGATGATACATCAAGGATCCCTGGTTGTGGAATGAATTCTGTAAAGAGAAATGACTGTGAGTGCCAGGTTCCATCCGTTCAAGAGCCAGAAGAGCCAGAAAATCAACCGAGCTGCTTTCCTAGAACTTTAAGACTTCAAAAGAAGTTACGTGCATTTGACACATCTGAAGTCGTTTGTACAAGTAACAAGCTCGCATTGTCTATCCCTGCAAAGACATCTTTTGATACGTATATCTGCATCAATGATCCTTGTGTTTTCTATGGCCCCCAAAGTAATTACACTAATAGCTTCAGAGATGAGGATAGGTAAGAGGTTTCATAGTGTTTTTCTTTTTCTGTTCTCTGCAGACTCCACAAGACACACTTGTGCTAGGATAATTTGTTAACACAAGCTGACTTAATGTGCACTCTTGGGCATTGTATTTCAACACAAGCTGCCAAGAAAAAGGTTGTTCATGCACAAACAAACCATATGCTGAAGTTCTCAGGAGAAAATGCTGTTGTTAAGCACATTCTAAAATTAATCCCTTGTTAATTCCTCTGTGGTTGGTGTTCATATTTGATGAATGTGTTTTAACCAAAGGACAGCTGATCTATATACCAGGATTTTTTTGCTCTTTACAAAATATTCAAAGCTTTTTTATTTTATTTCATTTTATTTTCTTGGCAGACCGAGGGAGAATTCAGATGTGCTTTGTTGGAGAACCCCAACATTTCCACCAACGAAGGTAACACTATTAGAATGCTATGGAAAAGGTCAAGAGCATAAGATGTTTTCAAAAAGAAAAAGGGAAAAAGAAAATACATGCATGATGGACCATTAGCATGTGCTGGGTGATGTTAGTTTCCCATTTCATTTGTGTGTGCTATATATCTCTCCTATAAACCTAGGTTGGCCAATTTCATTCTAAATACTGCTTATCCACTCGATTGGCTCAAACTTCAGGTGTCATGTACACATGTATGCCTGCTTATGCTTACGGGTGCAAACATGGGTGTGTATGGGTATGTTTGTAATTGGAAGCAATAAATGTAACAGGGTGTATATAGCATAGGGAAGTACCAGAACAGAATAAGATCAATTTATCTGCAACACAATAGGAACTGTGCCTGCTGCCTTTGAAATTACTAAGCTAAAATGTGAATTTCGGTTAGATTTTCTAGATACTGATGTACTCATCAAAAATATGCATTTAGCAGGAAGCTAGTGAAACTTACTTCTAAATTCCTTATTTTCACACAAAAACAAAGTTCAATTGTGATAATATGAGTGTGTTAATGCTTCAGGCCTGGCGGATGAAGCATCAACAAAAAAGATCAAAGGTCGTGGACTACATTCTTCCGTGTACTTCAGCTAAGTAGTGCATGATCTCCGGCAAAAACATTTGATAGCTGCCATGGATCTTCGGATATCTTGAAATATTGAACATTTTGTAAGTATATTTTGCAGAATATAAATTGACTCCTGAAGAAACACAGATGAAGAGCAAGTTTGTGCTGACACATTTTAATGACATGTTTCTTGTTCTATTATAATCTTTTATTTTGCCCCAAACATATTGAAATCTTACAACTAGTAATCAGTCCAGTTTTAGTGTCGATGATGGGAACCCGAATATTGGTAAGTCCAATGCTTTTCATGTGAAATGTGTCTGAGTCTCCACTCAGTTTATACTACATTGTCAAAATGACAGCCAAAGGGCTTTGTTCTTGGTTTCTTAAAATTAATCTTAGAAAACATTGCAAGGATGACCAGTTTTTGAAAATTTTAATGTCTTTAATTTGTCGTAAACTAGTATCCAATTTAAAACATCAAAGTAGAGGTGGTGAAAGGCTGGTCCAGCCTGGCTCATAAATAGTAAAGGCTCGGTTCACTCATGGGCCATATTGATTGACAAACGAAATCTGCCCAAATTCCTTATGGGCGAGAACTTGATCCTATTTATACTTATATTAAATAAATAATTTTATATTATTAAATAGTTAAAATTTAAGGGTTAATTTTAATTCCACAACTCGAATTTATAGGTCGTGTCAATTTTTATTATTTTTACATGGGTCGAGAATATTTTAGTTCAAAATCTCTGTATTGATTTATTTGATAAAAATAAAAAATAATGTAATCGGTTATTTGAATGGCTCTAAAATATGACCACTTTAACACATGATTCTCTGAAAAAATAATAAAAATCATAAATAAATATCAAAGACAAAAGAAAGAAAGAAAGAAAGAAAGTGTGATTATTGTATTGCACTATTATGGAGTTGTGTTTGTATTTTTTATTTTAATTAATGGGTAAAAAGCTTGTATTCCGATTTTAATTATTAGAAGAAAGTTGAATATTGTAGTTTTCATATTGAGGGAAATTAATTTATATTTATTATTAGAATAAAAAATAAGAAGGTTTATCGTTATTAAATATAAAATTATCAAATGTAAAATTTTAATTTTTTTAAAAAATATAAAATAATTAATTTTTTTTATATTTATTAAATTTGATCTATTTGAGTTAAATTTAATTTAAAAATTAATTTAATTATTATAATTTAATTTTTTTCAAATTAAAATTAATTTAATAAATTTTCAAAGGGAACAGTTTGGATATGCCCACCCATCACGGTAATAAAGCTTAGTTATTGGGCCGAATCTAAATGTAGCCCAACTTGGAATCCATCTTTTGGGCCTTAATCGAAATCCTGCCCAACCTGGATCCCGAACTTGTTTCTCGGTGTCTAAAAGACGGAGCTGGAATTGACACGACACGGTTGAGTGGAGGGCAGCGTTTAACCGGAACTTGAGAGCAGTTACCGGAGAGAATCTGTGTCAGAGATCAAAATGAACGAGGACACTAGAACCGTACGAATTCTTTGCCCTAAGCTTGTCCTCAGCAGTACGGGCCTTCAGTGGCTTGTCGGATCCCCTTTTTTCCCGCCACTCACAGTCGTATCCACCCTTAGATGCATTCACGATAATGATTCTTCTCCGGAATACGACAAAGAGTCGGGTAAAACCTTTCTGTTTGGTTCCCGAGAAAACTAATTAATGGAAACAACTTTTCCCTGATGCTCTGGTTATTTTACACTCGCCGAGCAGTTGAACTCCGCGCATTACTATTAAGAGGTTTTCACGTAATTGGAGGGCTGATAATCAAAAACTCTGATGTTGAGAAAAACGCCAGCGAGGCTATTGGCGCGGCTCGCAGATTGAGAAGGATTTTATACGGTGAAGCGGAATTGGGTAATACGGTTATAATTGGGGCGGTTTCGGATTCTGCTGGTATTCGACGAGCATTGAAACGGTTGATCATGTCTTGTACGATGATAGTCCCCTGAAGTTTATCTGGGAGAGAGGTTGTTTAATTCGATGCGAGCTTCCAATCAAGTTGCCATTTTATTACCCTGTAAACAATCCCTCTGGTGAGTTATTATGACATGTTTTGGCTTTCTTTAAATGCAATTAAAATTTATATATTTTATTGTAGATAAATTTATTTGTACTGTGTTCGTGAATAAATATACAAATTGATGCAAAAACTTTCAAATAATGAGGAATTTGCTTAAGGAAGAAAAACAAATATCAAGTTAGCTATCCTTCTCAAATTTGTATGTCCATGCACTATGTGCCCAGATTAAAAAAAAAATAGTGAATTGGGGCTGTTATTGTCTCACAGATGCGGAGAAAACATATTCACACGCAACTGAAGCAGTTGCTGCCCAGCTCAAAGATCAGCAAATTGCCTATGTGGTTGAAACGTTAAGCCAAGCCTCTGCAGAAGTACCTCAACCTGCCGTTGTTCATGCTAAGGATTTGGATTTTGACACAAATATTTTAAATGTCAAGCTTGTGGGTGAAGCTGATCAAGATGACACAAATGATTTATCATGTGCACATTTTTGTTTCAAAAGTAAATCTGCCCCCAACAGTCTTTTCCGCAGAGGTAAAAAATAGCTTATGCTATATACTGCAGCATGATAATTTTGCTTATGGAAGTTATTGAACACTTAGTTTATTGGTAAATTATTTCTTATTATTTCCGTTGTCATGATAGATGGCTATTTGTTTTTATCTTTTCTGATAAGTTTTTTTGCTCAGAATGCAGATAAAGTTCAGGTAAGTGTTCTGCTTAATAGATCACAAAAGTCTTCAAAATCTGCAGCAATTATTGCTGAATATTATCCAGGTACTTAGTTTATATTAATGTATTAGAATCTTTTGTATTTAGCGAATTGATGAGTTTTGTAAAAATAGCTCTAGAGTGAATTCCCTAACTGATTTTAATGGAAATTAAACTTTGTGATTTTAGCTTTGGAAGATGTCAGACTTATGGTTGTGGAATTTAAGCTAGAGGTGCTTTGTTATGCGGCCAAGAGTCTTCCACTGACCTATGCTGTTTGTAAGTTAGTCTTTCCTGCTTTAGTGGACCAATTAAATTCAATGAAGAAGGCAATCATGCCCTACCTCCTTAACTCAACATCCTCAGGTATGTTAAAATCCATGAGTATACACATGGTACTGCACCTTCACAGGTGGCCCTTTATAATGAACAAAAATAGGTCTTTTTTTTGCTTACTTCTTCATCAGCATTCTTACTTTTGCGGACCTCCTCAGAAGCAAAACCAAAACCTAATATAAACCATAGTTAAAAATAGAATATGCTTTGCTGCAATAATGCTTGCAAGATGTCTTCTACTATCACCTTTTGAATTGCTACTTTGATGGGTTCCATTTTGCTTGTTGAGAGAGGGAAATATGTTATTCTGTTATTATGAGAGCCTAATTATTCTCCCTAGAAGTTTTTTCTGACAATGTTCTTTGGCAGCTAACTAGTAATGTTATTGCATTTACAGTTGCGACCTTTCCACTTTAGTCTGCCTGGGTTATTGCATCCAATCAAAGTCATCTATCAACTTAATTACGGTGAAACACAAATGAAGCAAGGTAACTGAACTTTATGCTTACTATGTTAAATATTCTTTTTCATTTTTTATGACCTGAAAAAGTAGGATATTTTGGCCTTAAACAAACTTACCCTCTGTAAAGTTCAGCTGATGGAAATAGGTAACGTGTTTTAAAAAAAACTTATGATGTTTGGCTCTTATCATTTTTGTTTACATTTTTGTGGTTTTTCTTTTCACGTGGTAGAAACATGATCCACAGTTCTCAACATTTTGACTTCATTGCTGAGTGTAGAAGATACTTGTTCCCCCTTTCCCGTGAATTAAAAATGATATTGGGGTTGAATGGTATATTCCACATAAGAAACAAACAAAGTACCTTTTCTCAGGACATTTCTGACAGTAAGAATTGTCAGGACATGATGTGTTTGATGTTTTTGAGGGAACAATTCATAAAATAACCTGGGAGCTAATTCTATCATAGTTTCGTTGTACTCTTAGTTATTGACTGGTATAAAATGTGAGATCTGAATTTTCTCTATATTTGCAGCTGATGTTTGAAAATCACTACAGTTACGGCTAGGATTACCTTTTGATTGTCCTCTCTTGAGAATTACTAATACCTTGGATATGTCTGCTAAGGACAGTTCAAAGAGCAGTTCTTTGCGAAAAGGTTCCTCTTTCCTCTTTACATTTGCAACAATTTGCGTAGGCTCTGTGTCCTGTTGTGTTTCTTTGTGCTTGTGTGTAAATCTAACTTAGATGGGTATATTTCTATGGTAATAGCAGGTTCTCCTTTGCTTAAAGATGTACATATTGGGATCCCAAGCAGTGGGGGTTAGTGGCTACTGTTGTTATCATCTGCTTCTTTTTCTTGCTCCTTAGCTATTGTTTCATTGAAACATGTCTTTTCTCAGTCACAGGGGGCTTTATCTCTCTGGTTCAAGGTTCTTATGCGTACTATCATTATCTTCAAGATGGCTTTGATGACTCGGTGTTCTTTTTCCTCTTTCTCCAGCAGTAGAAAGATTGCTACTGCTTGATGACACATGTATAATTCTGTTGGTAAGCAATGGTGGGAGCTTCATTGAGTCATTACTAACATGTTGTGCATTTGACATTGTGAAACATGTCTACATTTAGAAATTATTATTGCTTTGTTATGGATGTTAAAGTAGTCTGACTTTTTCACTTGTTTGGTAAATCCACCTTCATTTGGCTTTAAAGTGTTAATATTGTTATGTAAATCGTACTCTATTGCCACACCACTGTAACCTAATTACCCCTACAGCGAACTATCCATTCAGCCAATTTGTTCAGAGAACAAATATCTAAAGACGTTCTATCCACTCCCATTTATATTAAGACCTACATTGTTTGATTTCTCATCAACGTGTGCCAAGTTATCCTACATTAAGTATTCTAGATTCACCGTTTTTATCATATGGAAATAATAAATCAGATTTTCCCAGCTAAAGCAGGGCTCCTATTTTGTAAGATTACCAGGGTTATTTTGAGTACCTAGTCTTGTATTGGCATTCATTTATGGATTTATGTTTTGCTTGAAATTGAGCTACAGAATTTCTATGAAATAATTTTGCTGTGATTGTCAATTGTACTTTGCTGTTCCGTTGCTAATTCATTTATACATCACTTGCTAGGGACCATTCTCTGCAAACCATGATTTCGTGGTTCAGGCTTCAACATTACACCTCTGTTGATGTTCCTTCACAAAGGTAAATCAAAACTTGGAGCATGCTAAGGTCTTTATTTTCTTTCTTCCCAATTTTGCTCTGGTAGTCTGCTTTTCAGTATCTGACTTTCAAGTCAAGTCCCAGTGTTATAGAACTGTGATTCCTTATGATATATACAAGTTGTGTGTGAATCATTTCTCTTTTATTTCCCCATGCTTTTTCACATGTATATTGTAGTCGCATAAATGTAAAATGCAAATACTTCCTTTTTCTGGTATCAACATCAAGTGATCTGATTTGATAAAAGTGCTTTCTTCAGGGAAATACACCAGGCATTTATTGAGATTGGCGACAAGGATCCTTCTTTTATTGGTTGACGTGAATGGATTGGTGCCATTGAGTTGAGCTTTGTATTGGATAAACTTCTGGGTGTAAGTATGCCATTCCATTACAGAATTATTGTACAGGACTAGAGTACGTGGTGGAATTTCAATTTGTACAACCTAAACTTCTCTGAAAATAATAGAAGAGTTGTGCTATCCTGCTGTAAATTGTTCATTCTGACAGGATTAAGTTGCTGCATTGAGCAGTTTAGTTGCAAAGTAATAAATGTGAGATCTGGAGCTGAACTTCCTGAAAAATGTCGAGAGCTGGCCTTGCACTCTGAGAGTCAAGGGACGCCAATTATGATTGGTCAGTTCGACAAATGATTGTCTTCCTATTATTTGACACGTATTTACAGGTTCCTCTGGTAACAATATATCAGTTCGAGATTTACAACATATAATGTTTAATGCTTCTGTGAAAGAGATCAGCTGGAGTTTTTCTCTTGGTATTTGATTGCAGGGGGTGGCGTTCTGGCATACACTTTTGGGAGTTGATTACAATGAAGCAAGCGGAGATTGTGCGTTTCTCATTCTTGATCCTCATTACACAGGCAATGACGAGGACAAGAAAATTGTAAATGGAGGATGGTGTGGGTGGAAGAAAGCCGTCGATAGCAAGGGAAGGAATTTCTTCTTACATGATAAATTCTATAACCTTTTTCTTCCACAATGACCCAACATGGTATTGTCGATCCTCAGATCAGAAGTGTCGGGGTGTGACTGCCAATTCTAATACATTATTACGTAATCAAACTGCAGCTTTTCGACCAGAGAAATCAAATTTCAGTTGAGAAGATGGATTCAATTATGTCTGGTCTTTTTTTGGAAGAATTGTCAGATTGCTTATTCAAAATTCTTCAATGAGAAATACCGAACAAACAGTATTATTTTTCTGGGCCAAATGAATGTGACGGTGTGTATACGGTTCTATTAAACGCACCGTTTTATGTGGTATGTTATGTTACATCGTTCATCGTGAAATTGAAACAGAGCTCTAGCTCAGTTTGCTCTCATCTGTCCGAAAAACGCCATGACTGCTTACACTCATCAGAGCTTGCTATCTTCATTTACTTTGATAGACAGCCATTGCCCAACTCACCACTTCTCCAAATATCGTCCCTTTCTGAACTCAAAACCCTTTAAACCTTGTTTATCTCTCTCTGCAACTTCACCCAGTTCCTCTACTCACTCTTTAGCTCCAATTTTCCTTCCTTTCCTTCAACAACAAGAAGAACAGGAACAAAAACAAAAGACAGACCTGAAACCACAAGAACACGAAGAAGATGAAGAAGGAGAAGAAGAAGAACCAATAGACCCAATTCTCAAATTCTTCAAATCTCAATCCCCAACCCCGGACCCAACTCGCCTTGGTAAACTCTCTCTCCAAAAAAATCGCCGCACTTCGTGGCACCTCTCTGCCTATATGAAATCCTCCAATCAACACGAAGATCTAACTGATCCCGATTTAGATAAGATTACCTTTGAAAATGAAGACACACAACAAACGGGTTCTTTACCTGGTGGTACCGTAGGAGAAATTTTACAAATTGCGAGGAACTTACCTGTTAATGTAACGTTAGGTCAGGTGCTAGGAGATTACGAGGGAAGAGTTAGTCCAAAAGAGTGTGTGCTAGTGTTGGAGATGATGGCGAAGGATGGTCTTTTGATGGGTTGCTTATACTTTTATGAATGGATGAGATTGCATGAACCCTCGCTTGTTTCGCCACGCGCGTGTTCGCTTCTTTTTTCGGTTTTGGGGAGAGCTGGAATGGGAAATGAGTTGATGGTTTTGTTTAAGAATTTGCCTCAAAGCAAGGAGTTCAGGGACGTTCATATCTACAATGCTGCTATTTCTGGGTTTTTTAGCTGTGGAAGGTATGGGATTCTTACTGTTGTAATAGTTATTGTCTGTTTTGATTTCGTGCTGATTATTTGTTTTAGTTTATTGATATGTTTATACTGGCATGTTATCTAGAAGATTATGTAGATTAGCAATCTGATGGAAGTTTGAGAAGAACTAGAAAGAAACTGTCTAGTGCGACTAATATTATATAAATTTCCATACGCGTATGAAAGTAGAATGGTAAGTTGCTTATATAAATTTATTAACACCTAAGAATCAAGTGTGCATTGTCCATACTTTGCTAGTTCTTGTTTTAGTTTGGGCTTCATTTTGTATTATAGAAAAGTATATACGATAATTTCTTTAGGGAGAATTTGCATGCATGTTATGCCTATGGAAAGTTAATGCGGATATGGTTTGTTGATAACTATTCTTCACTACTTTGAGGGTTCTGAGAGAGTCTGTAAATTCTCAATTCTGTCTGCCATCTCTGGAGATAAATGAGAGGATGAGTGTAGCATTTTTTTTGTCTTAGGCTTGATTCTTAAGCAGTATTGCTTGCAACTTTTCATGAATTACTTGCTATTAAAGTATATAGAGAGACCTTTGAGTGGTTTAGAAAATAAACTAGGAAATGATTTGGAAAACAGTTATGAGGTAGTGTTTTCTGAAAAGGAAAAACAAAATTTCTTAGTATAAAGTATTATTTTCTAATACATGGTAGATCTCATTGTTGATTTCCATCAACTTATCAGGTATGATGATGCGTGGAAGGCCTATGAGACAATGGAAACAAATAATGTCAATGCAGATTATGTGACATGTTCTATAATGATTACAGTCATGAGGAGAAAAGGTTGTAGTGCAAAAGATGCATGGGAATTCTTTGAGAAAATGAACAGAAAAGGTGTCAAATGGAGTGTAGAAGTTGTGGGTGCTCTGATAAAATCATTCTGTGATGAGGGGCTCAAGAATGAAGCCCTTATTATCCACATGGAAATGGAGAAGAAAGGACTATCTTCAAATGCCATAGTTTATAACACTTTAATGAATGCTTATTGCAAGTCCAACCAAATTGAGGAAGCGGAAGGTCTTTTTCATGAGATGAAAGCGAAAGGCCGTATGCCCACCTCTGCCACCTTTAACATCCTTATGGACGCATATTGCAGAAGAATGCAACCTGAGATTGTTGAGAAGCTACTGGTAGAAATGCAGGATATGGGTTTGGAACCAAATGCCAAATCATATACATGTCTGATCAGTGCATACGGGAAGCAGAGGAAGATGAGCGACATGGCTGCAGATGCATTCTTGAGAATGAAGAAAGTTGGTATAAAACCAACTTCACATTCTTATACAGCACTCATCCATGCTTATTCAGTCAGTGGCTGGCATGAAAAAGCTTACACTGCATTCGAAAATATGCGAAAGGAAGGAATTAAACCTGCCGTAGAGACCTACACAGCTCTACTGGATGCATTTAGGCGTGCTGGTGACACTGAAAGGTTGATGGAAATTTGGAAATTGATGACGAGTGAAAAAGTTGAAGGCACACGGGTAACATTTAATATTCTGCTTGATGGATTTGCTAAACAGGGTCAGTATGTGGAAGCAAGGGATGTAGTATCGGAATTTGGGAAGATTGGCTTGCAGCCAACGTTAATGACATATAACATGCTGATGAATGCATATGGACGGGCAGGGCAAACCTCAAAGTTGCCCCAGCTATTGAAAGAAATGGCAGCTCTAAATCTAAAACCTGATTCAGTTACTTATTCCACCATGATCTATGCATTTGTTCGTGTTCGTGATTTTAAGAGGGCATTTTTTTATCACAAGAAGATGGTGAAAAGCGGACATGTCCCAGATGTCAAGTCATATGAGAAGCTGAGATCAATTTTGGACGTAAAAGCTGCAACAAAGAACAGAAAGGACAAGAGTGCCATACTTGGTATTATTAATAGCAAAATGGGTATGGTGAAGGCTAAGAAGAAGGGAAAGAAAGATGAATTCTGGAAGTATAAGAAAAGGCATCCAAGAGCACAGAACATTGCTCGTGAAGCACAATGATGGTGCTATTTGTGGACTTCTGTAACTTAGGAAATCTCAGCTGGTCGAGTTGGCTTTCACTGCAAGAATGGTCCATCTTCAGTTTGTCATTTGGTGTCCTCTCCTTTGGATGGTTTGGAATTTTCTTTGAAATGGTTCTTCTTGCCAAGATGCATCCCAGCTGTTAAAAGGAAAGCATAACTACATTTCAGAAAGTTACTGTTATCCTTGACCAAATCAGAAGATAGGCTGCATGAATATGTGCAAATAATTACTTTGTTCATACTTTGATGTATTTAGAGCATACTTTCACTTGCTTGATCCATGTATAGGAAATATCTATAATACCTTCCCTACTTCTTGGTTACATTTCAATTTTAGTAAATGGATCAATAAGGCTATTCCTCAGCCTGTCAATGGATGTCAGGTCTTTGCACAAACAAGCCACCTAGCTCTGATGTTTGAACTATTAGTACGATGATTTAGATCCTGTGGCATCTGTGATTTACCTTACATATTGAAAAGAAGTGCAGAAACCATCTGTATCCAGAAAGTGTACAAAATGTGCACGCTGAATGCAAGGAAATATGGACAAACGTATGCATTTTGGAGATGTATCATCACATTAGTTCCACATTTAAGAGATGAGTCTGCCATAAGGATGCAACTGCCATTTGGGTTGGGCGTGCAGTGCAGCCCACGATAAGCAGATGCACCAACAAAAGCTGCTTTTCTTCCCATGTTTTCTCTCCCCTTTCTTGCTGGCAAGAAATTTTTTGAACAATAGAAGCATATTCTGTTCTGCATTTGGAAATTAAGAACTTGTTCTGTACTGTCCTAATGTTTGGCCAATCCCATCATATTAATTACATACTTAGATTCCATAAAATACGATTGGATTAAAAATTATCCAATCCTGCAACTTTTCGTAGAGGATTACCGCTAATTCCCAATTATGCATTTTCTTGCCCAGCAAGCATTCAGGCAAACTAGTCATCATTCCAGTCTGAACATAATATACTTTTAATAAGGTTAATTTAGTAATTTGACATCACAGAAAACCCTAATAGAGTAATCTGATCTGACCCTGAGCGTACGAGCCTGGTGGAAGCAAGGGAGAGGTAACAATAAAGGGTGTGGCTTTAGCGGCAGTGCCACGTGTACAGCCAAAGTGATATAATACCCAAAACCCCTTATGGTGACGTGTACTTGCAAGTTATAACCGTAGCCTCCCTATATAAATCCATCACTCTCCGCTCCATCGTTTTCGTTCTCATCCATTTCGCTTCTCACTCCTTCAACGGATTGAGACAGACACTCGGATTCGGATCCACGGTTAAAGGAAATCGGAGCTTTTTCTTTGTTTGTGATCTAGGGTTTCTGACACAAAGAATCTTATTTGTTTTCTGTTTTCTTTTTCTTTAGAGTTAGAATCAGAAGTACGATTCGGAGATCCGATTTGTTTCTCCTGTCTTGGCTCGAGATCCGGGCCAAGCACAGAAGAATAGAGTTCGGGTTCTGGATTCAATCTTCTTTGACTGTACAGACACAGGTAAGCAAGAACACACCGTCTATATCTATCTTTGCTCGTTCTTTGCCAGAAAAATACTTGTGGGAAGATAGTAAATAGTGGTTTGAGTCTTAGGTTTTTTTTTTCTGTTTGGCGTTGGAAAATAAGAGTAGACACTTTACTGTGAGTAAGACAATAATTAATGTCTGTTATTGTTTTCTCCCTGTTTTACTCCCAGTTTCACAGTTACCAAACTGAGTTAAGTTCTATAGCATTTACTGTGAATCTTTGCATTGCTTTTACTCTTCTTCTGTTTCTGATCTTTCTGTTTATTAATTATTCAATTGCAGTAAATAGTTGGCTCAGGATCTTCTTTTTGAATCGTCTATACTTCTTGAGTCCTTTGAACTAAAAAAAGGGAAAAAGAAATAGTCTTGGACGCCAAATGGAACGTTTATCCAGTATTTTTAGATGATGTGAATTATTTAATAATGAAGCAACTTAATGCTATTATTATTATTTTTTTAATTTTTAATTTTTAGATTTTAGGCATTGCATATATTTGGTGAGTTTAAATGGCGTCGAGTGAGGGATTTCTGACGGATGAACAGAGGGAAACGTTGAAAATAGCAAGCCAAAATGTTGAGATTCTGTCATCGTCCCCAAAATCTCCAACATCTTTACTTTGTGACCATCAGTTGAAAGTTCCTGCGGGTGGGAAGGTACCGTCTACTGCAATTGCCATAAGACATGTGCGCAGGTCACACTCTGGGAAGCTTGTGCGCGTGAAGAAGGGTAAGTTTATATGCTATTCTTCATTAAACTCTGTTATTTAACTTTTAAGAGATTGAAAAAATTTATTTCTTTATTAACCTGTTTCCTGTGCTTATTTGACCCAGAGTTAGTTTGCTTGAATTCTCTCTGGTTCTTAAATTGCATTAAATTTTACTTTGTTCTGATCAGATTGATATTACTAAGTATCTTTTTTTTTTTTCTACATCTGGGATGAGTTACATTTATGGTGTCTGTGATGTTAAACTTTCAATTCTTTCTCTACAATTTGTACACATTGCCAAAATCGCCACTACCTTTCCAACGGAGAAGTTTGAAAATAAATATCATGAGTTTTGTGATTGGTTAATCTGAGTGTATTGTTGTTGATGAATATATGTTGGGCCTACTATCCTCTGACGATGGAGCAAACTAGCTGATTTGTGGCATCACTGGACAGCAGATACAAATTCAAATGTGAAATGCTGTGGTCATGTCTATCTTTTTGCCTGCGTAGATGTTTGTTTGATGACTAATTCTGTATCACAGAATAGATTTTGTTGTGCAATCTGCGAATTTATATGATTCATTGTATTCTTAATCTTATATAAGCTTCATTATTTATCGGTGGTGAAAGATGTGAGATCTATCTATAAGTTAAATTCTTTGTGGATGTTTTCCATGGATGATTTGCAATTTGCTTTGTAGTAACTGCTAAATTTAACTTATTGCCTAATTGACCTCTCTTTTATTTTCCATGCTGTTAAATTTTTAAAGGCATAAAAATTATAAGCATGTCAGGTCTTTTGGTGTTTGAATAGAGTTAACATTCATACTTATCTAGGCAGGCAATTTTTTTTTAAAAAAAATTCTTGTGCAGAGAGATGAAACACATTAAAAGTATGCTATTCTTATTAATAAAATCTCATGATCACGGTTTTAGAGAGTTCTTGGAGTACTATGCAATGAGGAGGATTTTCTCATTCAAGTTGTTGTGTGCTAGTTCCTAAAGTGAGCTATCACTTTATACCTTGATGCTTGTTTCATGTACGAGGACTTGTATTAGTGGAAACACTGAATCTGGACACATTCCATTTTCTTACAGGCCTTTTTGTGAAGTAGAATTCTTTGTGCGAGTGTGACTGATATTCCTTGAAATTTTATTGGAAAGTTGGGCACATCTGCATGATTTTTCAAAGGTTTTTAGTAGATGCTTAAGCGGTTGTTAAAAAAAAAGAAGAACTGTTTACAATTTCCGGGAAGCCCTTTTTTTTTGCTTTATTACACATGCAAAAGATTTTTGAATTAATCAAATTACTTGTGTGTCAATGTATATTATGGTTGGTGGACTTGTTTTTTATGCCTAACCAATTCTAAATGGATAGTTGTGAATGGTGCTGGGCTGCCTTTTTGTGCCTATTTTTCACTTTTGTTAGATGCACTCATGATTGTTTAAAGAAGCATTCCCACCTATCTGATGATTATTGGCTACTGTTTTCTTGACTGATGGTTATAGATGGTGCTGGCGGCAAGGGTACATGGGGAAAACTGCTTGACACTGATGTTGAATCTCATATTGATAGGAATGATCCCAACTATGACAGTGGAGAGGTA
This sequence comes from Khaya senegalensis, assembly GCA_032402905.1. Taxonomy (NCBI): domain Eukaryota; kingdom Viridiplantae; phylum Streptophyta; class Magnoliopsida; order Sapindales; family Meliaceae; genus Khaya; species Khaya senegalensis. The sequence goes on along the minus strand of CP135557.1, from coordinate 8,169,314 downwards.
ATTACATTTTTTTTTATCTAGTTTATTCCTCCCTTTTTTGGTCCAATTTGGTCTAGGATTTCTCTCTCTTATTGTTTATGTGTGCTTGCAAAATACTCTGTACTATAATGGTTTTTGTGTGGTTAAACTAGTAAATTCATTTTGTTGGTAATTTATAAGTAACAATAAATTGCTTTTGTATCCTCCTTTTGACAGGAACCTTATCAACTTGTAGGGGCTACTATCTCAGACCCCTTAGATGATTACAAGAAAGCTGTCATTTCCATCATAGAGGAATACTTCAGCACAGGTGATGTGGAAGTGGCTGCATCTGACCTCAGGGAACTTGGCTTCAGTGAATATCATCCTTACTTCATCAAGCGGCTTGTTTCCATAGCCATGGACAGGCATGATAAGGAGAAGGAGATGGCTTCAGTTCTGCTTTCAGCACTATATGCTGATGTCATCAGCCCAGCTCGGATTAGGGATGGGTTTGTAATTCTTCTTGAGTCTGCTGATGACCTTGCAGTTGACATACTAGATGCTGTTGATATCCTTGCTTTGTTTGTAGCTCGTGCTGTGGTTGATGACATACTTCCTCCAGCTTTCCTCACAAGGGCAAAGAAAACACTTCCAGAGTCCTCCAAAGGCTTTCAGGTTATTCAAACCGCTGAAAAGAGCTATCTCTCAGCTCCGCACCATGCAGAACTTGTAGAGAGGAGGTGGGGTGGTAGCACTCACATCACTGTTGAGGAAGTGAAGAAAAAGATTGCTGATCTCTTGAGGGAATATGTTGAGAGTGGAGATACTTTTGAGGCATGTAGGTGCATAAGGGAGTTGGGTGTTTCATTCTTCCATCATGAAGTGGTAAAGCGGGCTTTGGTTCTTGCAATGGAGATTCAAACAGCAGAACCACTTATATTAAAGTTGTTGAAGGAAGCAGCTGAGGAAGGCCTGATTAGTTCCAGTCAAATGGCAAAAGGATTTGCTAGGTTAGAAGAGAGTCTTGATGATCTTGCTCTTGACATTCCATCTGCAAAGAATTTGTTCCAGTCACTTGTCCCTGTGGCTATCTCTGAAGGATGGCTGGATGCTTCATTCATGAAGTCTTCAGCTGAAGATGGAAGAGTACAAAAAGAAGATGAAAAGGTGAAGCGCTACAAGGAGGAGGTTGTGACCATAATTCATGAATATTTTCTTTCAGATGACATTCCTGAACTCATCCGAAGTCTTGAAGATCTGGGGACACCTGAATTTAACCCAGTTTTCCTGAAGAAGTTGATCACTCTTGCTATGGACAGGAAGAATAGAGAGAAAGAAATGGCATCTGTTCTGCTTTCTGCTCTTCACATTGAGATCTTCTCAACCGAAGATATTGTGAATGGTTTTGTCATGCTCTTGGAATCTGCAGAAGATACAGCATTGGACATTTTGGATGCTTCAAATGAGCTTGCTCTTTTTCTGGCTAGGGCTGTGATCGATGATGTGCTGGCTCCATTGAATTTAGAGGAAATTGGCAGCAAATTGGCAGCAAATTGTAGTGGGAGTGAGACTGTGCGTGTGGCTCGATCACTCATTGCTGCCCGTCATGCAGGTGAGAGGCTTCTTAGATGCTGGGGTGGTGGGACTGGCTGGGCCATAGAGGATGCAAAGGACAAGATATTGAAGCTCCTGGAAGAGTATGAAAGTGGAGGTGTTGTAAGTGAAGCTTGTCTGTGTATCCGTGACCTTGGAATGCCTTTCTTTAATCATGAAGTGGTGAAGAAGGCATTAGTCATGGCAATGGAGAAGAAGAACGATAGGATGCTGGACCTGTTGCAGGAGTGCTTTCGTGAAGGGCTAATCACTATCAATCAGATGACCAAAGGCTTCAGCAGGATCAAGGATGGGCTTGATGATCTTGCACTCGACATTCCAAATGTTAAGGATAAATTCAGCTTCTATGTTGAGTATGCCCAGAAGAAAGGGTGGCTTCTCCCAACTTTTGGGTCATCTGCAGCAGATGCCTCGCCCATTCCGGCTGCAGCTACTTGAAAAGAACACGTCTTTGCATTTGTCTCTCTTGAATGCCGTTGCTGCTGCACACCTCTTGTACTGTTCTGCACTTGAAAGTTGGATAGATATATATGGGATGTCTGGATTCCTTCCGATGCTTTCTGTTTTTTCTCGTGATCATCTGATGGAGATTCTCAAGATCCCATCCAATGTATAAAGTTGGTTCGTTGATCCATCGAGGTAGGCTTTAGGGCTCGCATCAGCATCAAGAATTATGTTAATTAGAATTTTAGTGATGAACGTGATACTATGTTGCTGATACATGCAATATGATGGTTATGATTATTATTTGCATTTTGGAATATCAGTTCTGCCTTTTGTTGTTTCCGTTGGATGAAGGAATATTTCTGCTGACCCTTTCTGATAATCGCCCTCCTTTCTCTCACCTTGTTTGAGAAGCCAGGCCATTTCCAATGCTAGCTTAACTTGCTTTCCAAAGTTTAAGAGGGGGTGGTTTTTTTTTTCATTTTATATATATGGAGTTACTGATTTAATTATATTAAAATTTAATTTTATATTTTAATATTTGAATTTAATTAATATAAAATTTTGAAAAAATAATTTTTATTTTTAAGTTTAGAATTATTAGTTAAGTTCTATCTTCACTAAGCCTAAGCTCAATTTCTTCAGTGGACTAATGGAATTCCTTTTGTTTCTGTAAGTACTTTCGATCGTGGAGTAATGGAGCCCAAAAAGCAGGAACTGTGTCCAGTGCCCTTAAAATCAGAATTGGGAACCGTAATAGCCCTTGTTCTCCTTCCAAAACCAACGACCAAGGATCGACCGTGGCCTAGCTCTTTTACTGCCCGTAATTCCATCCATCCTTGGGATGTCATACAACATCCTTGGACCAGCTCTTAATCAGATTAACACAATGCCCAAGCTCTTAACCAATTATTATTATTTTTTTGTCAATCTTGTATTGTATTAATGTATTATATTTTTATTTTGATAAATTTTTAATTGATAAAAAAGTAAATCTAATTATATATATATATGAAATATATATTAATTTTATTTTAAAATTTTAAATATATTAATAATATAAAAATTTAAAAATAGAATAAAAATAGGGTATTATCAATCCCATCACCATCTTTGCTTTGAAAATGAAAATGGTTCACTAAATTGTGAGGTTACTTTGCCATGGAATGAAGAGATTCACAGCTCAAATTTATAAAAGTAATCATTTTTATTTTATGTTTTATTAAACTAACTATCATCATAATTTATTTATTAAACAAATTAAATATGTTATTTAAAAAAATACTTTTATAATTAAAATATAAATAAAAAATTTAAAAATATTATAAAATATATAATTTGATTTTGTAATACTTTTAAAGTTTATATTTATATTTTTATTATGGGAGTACTTTTGTTAAAAAATTAATTTATTATTTTATTTAATAAATAAATTATTGATATAATTAATTTAATAAAATAAAAAAATAAAATCCAATTATGAAACACGGAAAAATGACTCGAGGGAAAGAATTACAAGTTCGATTGTTTTGTATAAGTATAAAATATTTTTTTTATAAAAATTAAAATATGTAAAAATATTAAAATATATAAAATAAATATTTAAAATATATAATATAAAATTTAAAATATGGATAAAAAAACTTAAAAAAGGGCAACAATATCCTTGAGTGCACCGTAGCCAAACTCATAGAAGGAAAGGGATTGTTGCATTATCAATCTCATAATTGTCAATTATGGTACATGATTGCCATCATAGAAATTAATGCAAATTCCTTCAATCATAATCAAAGCTATTGCCTTTTATCAGACTCTCTACAAGGCTTAATTCAAAATCCTCCATCAACCCACATTAAGCTATTCCCATAATTATTATACCTTGTAGTTAACTTCTCCCCTCAAAATTACACTGTAAAGGAAAAGAAAACGCGTAGGACAACCTTTATATCCTGGTGTTCTGCGTGTGCTGATATGGTTCATTCAAAAGTTTGGTCATTTTCTGTGGTATTTTGTTGACAGTTGCAAGCTTTCACATGACCAAAACCCAGAAGTTATGTTGTAATTAGCCAAAACGTGTAAATTGCTGAACCCAAATGTGGACAAAATCTCTGTAAGCTTGTAGAAGCTTACTTTGTATCTTGTCTAGCCTTAGCCTTCCTTTCTTCTTCTCCTTCTCAGGGTACAGAGCCAAAACATTTTTGCTTCATCCACAGTATTGTGTCTGAGGTCAGACAATCTCCTCGTAGTTCAGCCAAAAATGCAAAACCCTCATCCGTAAATCCGTGTGGATTCTCCTTAAGAAAATATTTCCGGCTGAAACTTTCGTCAGAACAAGCAAACTTTGCATTTCAGAGTCGTTGTCTTTCTCTTTGTCTTCTCTCTCTCTCAGCTCTCATGCATGCAGATATGGAAGCCACCTTTTCCAAACTGCCCTTCCTTCTCAAACCATTCTTCGTTTCTGTCTTCTTCTCTCTCGTTTGCCTCCTATTCTTAGCCTGCTCCCAGTCTCCCCATCGCCGGAAAACCGCCATTATCTCAACCGGAATATCTCTCTCCAATGAGACTTCCGGGGAACTCCGTATTCGACCCGGTTATTCTTCCTACGAAACTTACATCCAGCGACAGTTAAACAAAACTTTAAACCCCAAGCTCCGGAAGATATGGACAACACGTGACTGGGAACGCAAGGTTCGTGTCTTCTCTCACTTCTTTCAAAACTTAAAGCTAAGGAGCCTGTTGTTTAACGATTCAAAAGCATTATCAATCGGCGCCCGTGTCGGCCAAGAAGTGGCTGCATTAAAGCTCGTTGGCGTGTCCGACTCGGTCGGCATAGACCTGGTGCCGCGCCCGCCGCTTGTTATCAAAGGAGACTTTCATGCACAGCCATTTGAGAACGAAACTTTTGACTTTGAGTTCTCTAACGTCTTTGATCACGCACTGTTCCCGTGGAAGTTTGTGGGCGAGATCGAGCGGACGTTGAAACCCGGCGGAATTTGCGTATTACACGTGGCGTTATCACGGCGGGCTGATAAGTACTCTGCTAATGATTTGTACAGTGTTAGGCCATTACTAGAATTGTTTAAGAAATCTGAGCTGGTTGAGGTTAAGAAAGTCGATGGCTTTGGCCTTGATACTGAGGTAGTTTTCAGAAAGAATAAAGAATGAATTAAAGATTTAATTTTTTTCTTATTATCTTTCATTCTAACAATTCTTTGATTGTATGAACATTTGATTTGTTCTTTTCTAAACATTTAGCTCCATTAATGGCGCTTGGAATCATCAAGCGCTAAGCCAGATGGTCCGTGAAACACTATCGAAGTTGATAGTAATTTGTCAACGAATTCCAATGACGATGACGACTCGCATGCGTTATTCTCTTTCTCTCTAAAAAATGAATAGACGTTGAACCAGTAAACTCGATATGTAATTCAGAAGAGTCACGGGCCATTGATATCAGAGACAAACCACAACAGAGTTGGAATCTGGAAACACTGATGGGATTGGATTGCTGATTTCAGATCCCCTGTCAGGTATGCAGTCTCTTTCCCTTCAGTGCTCAGCCGTTGGGGCAGATTAGTGCATAAAATATAAAATAGCTTAGCTGTTGGGCTACTGCATAAACCAAAAAATAAAGCTGGTTTCGTATGGGGTCAATGAAGAAATAATGAAAATGCTATGATCATCAAGAGCATGCCATATTCAGTGGACCTAATATAATTAATTTTCTTTGTAGTGTCATGATAATTGTTGTTTTGTTGGTGTATTAGATGACAGATTAAATGAACTGAGGGTGGGGCATGGATGGATGGAATTGGCAATTGGGCATTTGGGAACCCATCTGCACATTCTGGGGCAGATTTGTTGCTTTCTAATTCGCTGAACATGCGGAAAGACAGGCAATTTAGGTTGTTTGCCCATTGAAGTTTGAATGCATGCATTCTTTTAGGGCAATTGCATGTTCCGAAACTAACTGTTCCTTGTTAAAAGCCGTCATCAATGAGCAATTTCATTAAATAAATAAATAAATTAGAAGATAAAAGAGGGAAAAGGAAAGAAGGTTCTTTGGTTCTTGGTAATCAATGAGCGCTCATGAATTTTTAACGTTTTATATCTTCCAGTCTTAAACACCTTGTATTACAGCTTGCGAACCGTCGATATTCTTAACTCCAGTAAATGCTTGATGTTAGTTCATTTGTTCTATGGCTTTTCATTGCTTCACCAATATTCTCCACCACATTCAAGGACCACAGGACACAAGTGGGTCGCGACCCCAAGGAGACAATTCTCGAAATCAGTCATCATCATCTCAATTGTCTGTATTGTCCTTCTCTTGCCTTTTTCTCCCGCTAACTTTTCTGATTTAGGTGCATCTGTATATCTTATCCCTTTATGGTTTTGGGTTCACTGGATGTGTCTTCAAAAGAGATGATTTTATTTCCAGATGCGGTTGGCTGTTGGAGAAGTTTCAATGGAATTAGCAATACTATGCCCAAGATGAACCCAGTTGCTTGCTTGCTACGTGTCTTATAAGACCTGGTTACCATTGATAAATCTTTTGGTAAACAAAAGAAAACCAGCCCGGTTCTTTGGATTATGAATTCGAGCTGAATCTGCCAAGTTATTGTTGAGCATGATTGAGCTAAGGAGAATTCAAGATGTTCTCAGAAAAACAAGCACATGACAGCTCAACAACATTGTTTGATCGATATAATAAGTTCTCAGGCAAACCTTGATCACGGGCACAAAGTGATAGCTTGAATTTCATATGATTGAGGCTTCCGTTGCTGTTCAGATGGCTTAAGCCACAACTGTAGTATGAAAGCACTGGAAGTTTAATATTAATGAGAAAAATCAACGAGTCCCACTAAACACAGGTTTTACAAATATATTTTTTTGCTTTATTTCACCCCATTGAAGCCTTAGGCAACTGATTTTGATTAACCATACACGATTACTCTTCAACTGTTACATCAAGAACCTTCACATACCAGATTTCGGAACTTAAAAATATTTGATGATCCCCTGATTAGTTCAGTAAAACTGACATGAGTTCAGTCTCCTGAAAGATTGCCAAATAGGGAAAGAATGATAACAGATTCATGGTACTCTATTGTTTTTGGGAAGTTGTACAACCAATTGAACTTCCGTAGAGAAAACTTTTTTCTTGTGAAATTGCTTCACATATAACCAGGCTTCTTAGAAATAGCCAATTTGCAGTAGTGCATTTATCTACACTTAGCCAGAGTTTAAACCTCATTCAGCGGTCGAGGAATATTGATTGCCTTGGGGTATACAATATTATAGGAGAAAGAGATCATGAGAAATAGAATGCAGAGAGATTGATACAATTACAGAGAATTATGTGGCTAACTAACATACTGCTTCTGAAGAAGGCTTCCACAGAAAGCCAAGTCAAAACGCTCTTCTGGGGGATCTCCAATACAGTCAAAGACTGCATCTGCATTTAAGAAATCCTCCTCTGCTGTGTAACTGCAATCAGAGATCCTCCACGTGAGCAGAAGCAGGTTTGCTAATCATTTTCATGACATGCATACACATTAACAAAACACCACAGAAGGAGAGTGACTGATTGAAAAATTAGTTAAAATTAAATTTACCTGCTCTTTGTTACTATACAGGTCATTCCAGCGGCTTTAGCAGCTGCCAGTCCTATGGCACTGTCCTCAACCACAACACAACTGTAGGAAAGAGAGAGATATCACTGAATAACAAATATTTTATACAAGGAAAGGCTTTCAATGATAGAATATGTAAAGCATATATAAGAGAGCAAGTGGAAACCGATTAGTAGTTATAAAATGATAGCAGCTGTTTGTGTTATGATACTGGCAAATGAATCAATATCCATGGTAAATGCAAATTTTGATCTTTCAATTTCATCTAGAAGTATTATTCAAGAAAAAACTTAAATAATTGGTTATCATATCATGTAAGATCATTTAGGACCTGTTATCATCCAATACCTTGAGGGATCAACACCCAGAGTGTTGGCCGCTAATAAATAAATGGCCTGTCAGGAAGAATGAACACAGTTCAGCGGCAGAGAACCAATCCTCATATAGAAACACCACATAACAAATCCAAACTAATTTGAAAGTGAGGACTGACGAGTGCTCTAAAACCACGGAAAAAATAGACACGTATTGTGTGTAAAATGTAATGAGAACTTTTTCCCCATCAGAGTTATATGACTAGAAAGAAGGATTTTAAGTCCGAGGCCATTTCAATTTCCTATTGAAGTTGTGGTGCTCATGAAGGCTATGGAAACAAAACTGGAACGTTCTTATGTCCATTTGTTTTCTGAACATGGCATATTATATCAACAGTAAGAGAGAGAACAGGTTTACTGGATCAGGCTTTTTGCGGGGAACCACATCTCCGGCAAATATCTGTATTTTATCAGCTCGCTCCGGTCCCAGCAAGAAAGAAACTATTGCAGACACCTGAAATTAATTCATATAGTTCAATCATCAAAGAGAGGAGGATCTGAAATTCACCATCATTCTAACATAACCAAGCTAATCACATACTCTTGAACCTGACTTATGATCCTGACCTCAAATTTAAAAATATACATCTCTCAATGCATACAAGTGAAGTGCTCAAATAATACCAAAACATTTAATTAGTTGTCACACACTTCATTGATTATTCCAAAATTTGCCAATAAACTATGTCATGTTCGGTTGGCTTAACAGAGATAGTGAAACTCCGACCTATCAAAATTTCCTTTAATTTATTAGGAATTCAGGATAGAATAAATGCATTTCCATTGCTGAACAGAGAATCTCCAGTCATAGTAAGCTTATCACATAAGAAATTACAGTAGTAGAACCTGACTATTCATACCGCCTTCTCATTGGAGGTACTGCATACAGCAACTTTGACTCCTTTCTCCAAAGCCTGATTGATTAGCCTGTACAATACGATAAGAAAACTTTTCAACCCGTATATCTGGAATTCTAAATTTTCATTTCAACATAGATGTGCTCTTCTACTTTCAAAGAAACTCTCTTGCCTGATGATAACTATTCAGCTAACATGTGAGATTAGAATCTCACATCAGTGAGGTACTGACAGAGTACATGACTTGTATGTACCATAACAGTTCATGTTCTCCCAACAACTAATATCAAAACCTATGGTTCAGCTTTGTCACAACAGAGCAAGTTCAGGTAGGACATTAATAAAAGTTGTTATTTCAAAGACTCACACATGAAAAAGGAGATTCTTGAGGTCACATCCGAGCTTGGAATCTCACATTAGAAAGGCACATAGGGATAGAGTTATTTTTTAAACTCTTAAAAGATTAAAAAACTAGTTGGTTTAAGTTTTGGGATTTAAGTCTAAGATGGGGTCATACCATCTCGATGCAGGGTCACTACATGATACATGGATCCATGTTTTTCTCAATAATGACCATATTTGTACAATAAAAGAGAAAATTGAAATACAGAGTGGCAAAAGCTTCTTACTTTTAAAATTTAATAATGCTATAAAAGTATTCAATTGTAGATGCTACACCTAATAAATTAGGCGGAAAGGCATGTCTGAGCCACATGTGTGATTGATTGCAAAACTCTAACTATACGTTACCATTAGGAACTTCTAACTATGTTTTCCGTTCCCAAATGCTACACATATTGAACATACCAACCTCACATTGATAGATTTATCGCTCACCTTGGATGGAAAACACAAAAATCTAAGAGGCAAAGTCACTGACGTCGATACTGTCATTGACAAGGTAAGCTAAAAGACATTTATCATGACTTCAAGGGGAATTGGCGTGTACCTTATCAAACAACCTACAGTTGTTACTGTCAATTTGGGTTGCAGTGGCCTAAACTCAAGAACCTTCCTTTTACAGTTACTCATTTGAAGAATTAAATGTAATTATACACAACAATCAAGTAATGGATACTGCATAGATGGACAGAAGTTCAGATGATAACCAACTTTGCAACACCAGGCCGAAGAGGTAGCAACTTTTTCTCAATGAGGGCCATGAACAACTCCGTCTTCCGTTTGTGAAGAGAAGCAATGAATGCCTTTCTTTCTTCTTCACTCGATGGTGCCTTTTCTGGCCAACCAGTCTTGTTGAAGTAGGCTGTCATCCTACAAAAACCAGAATCGGCACATTTCTCAGATTCTTAGCAATCTCTAGTGTTCTATGTGATTTTACTGTGGAAACAGAAAGAAAGAAAATCATCAAGACTTTTAGAAAAGACAATACCTTTCTTTTCCACCTCCAATTTTAAGCAACTCACCGTATAAATCCACATCCCAGGTAACATCTAATTCTTTCTGAACAATTAATGCCATGTTATCATCCATTGTAACTCATTTACCGCATATCAAAAAATACTTCAAAGACAAATAAACTTAGCGAATTTCCCATCCCACCAAACTCACAGACGCTCAATCAAAAGTAATTTCAACACAGTCACTTCAACTGCAAATTCTATTCTTTATTTTTGCATAACTCACAGCAAACATTTAACTTGAGTGAATTGGCTTTAATCTCAGAGTGTTTCCTCAATGTCGAAATACCCATCTAGTGTTTTTCTTTCGGACATTTTCTTAGAAACCAAAAGGGTATTACCAGTATTCCGCCAGAGTCTCCCATCACAACATAACACAACGTGGAAAAACTGAAAATGTCCCTCAAATTCAGAACATAGGAAAGAGTAACCAAGCTTACGAAAAAAAGAGCAGAAAAGCAGAAACATAGAATAGAAGCTAGAGAGTGAGTACTTCTTTAAAGGTGTCATTAAAAGAAATCCTGTGGCCATCCTTCTCGGTATCAACGAGCACGCCATCGCAATCAAATAGAAGAGCGGACGGAAGAACAGAAGGAGAAGCCGAACAACTGACTCTACCAATTCTCGCGCTCATGGGTTTGAGACTTCTTGTTTTCTTAACACATACTTTCGAACCCAATAAAGAAGATGATAAGATACTCTTTTCATTGGCCCTACAGCTAGAAATGGGAATGTGCTTCTGAGTGTTGTAAGCTTTAGAAGAAGAAAATGTAGGTAAAGACAGAGAGAGCGTGGTTGTTGATGATGCCATTAGAGCTCCAAGGAATTTCTTGTTCGTGGTGTGGCGTCTTTGTAACGGTCTTTCATGTCCCAAACTTATCCAGCGTTGAGGCCACAAAATTTTTCTGGGTGCGCATTGCGCATAAGGGAGCGTTTGGACCGGGTCGGGTTATTATTATTGGGCCACAGTCCGGTGTTAAAAATGGATTGGGCTTATTTGTTCGGCCCATTCGGGTCTGACGAGATGATATTTATTATATAAATGGTCGAAATATATAATTAATAATTTTAAAATTAATTAAAAATATTAGTCTATAAATAATAATAATTAAAAAAAATAGGAGAAGGGGAGTGGAGTGGAGTGGAGTGATGGCTTGATCGGGGAAGAGAACCAACAGCAGAAGCTGACTCACTGAGTCTGGAAGCAAAATCATGAAGCGATTTTTTAAGCCCATAGAGAAGGAGGGCTCAGCCAAGAAACCGGCGTTTGCAACTTCAAAGAAAGATGGCGAGAAGACTGAAATTTCTAAGGAAGAAAACAGCAAGAAAGAGCCGCTCAAGTTCGTAACATGGAACGCCAATAGTTTGCTTCTTCGAGCCAAAAACAACTGGACAGAGTTCTCCAAGTTCGTCACCAGTTTTCACCCTGATACTATTGCCATTCCGGTGAGTTTCTCTCTATGACTTGCTCCATTTGATTTTGACCCTTCGTTTTTGTTATTTCGTTGTACGGGAAATTGAAATTTCGATGAATGTGTGTGATTCTGTTATCGGACTTAAGTGTTTGATGTTTGATCAATGTGTGTGGTTGTGCTATTGCATAGGAATTTTGATTATTTTCTGTTGAATGCACTTGTAATTTTCTTCTTAATACCGGGTTACGTATATTTGCTTGCTATTAGTGAAGCTGTTTGGGTAATGAGATTCTAAACTATCTGTTTGTGTTAAATTTTCTTCTGTTCTTCTGCATTATGTAATTTATGCGTGTTTGAGTTGGGAGTACGGCGGTTTTAAAAATTTGGATATGTCAGTTGGATCAGTATCATACCCGGCCCCAACTGGAATGCTGGTATTATCCCTTTGTAATCCTTATCAGCTAAATTCTGATCTGTGTTGCTCTAGGAGGAGTGAAAATTGTAGGAAGGGTTTTGTATATCATCTTAGTATTACATAAATTATAATGCATGTTATTTTCTTTTACTATTCTGATTATATTCATTTTGATTTGGTCACATGCTGATCTTAGAGCAATATCTTTGGTAAGAGTGTGGGCAACAACCCCTCTAACTTCACGTTAATGGTAGGAAGTAAGGATGCCTGCTGCTGGTCCAAAGGATGCACCAAAAAATCCGGGGGAGTTGAAAGATGATACAAAACCTTCACAAGAGGAAAAGCAGGTAATGATTTTTGTTTCCTCCTCCTATATGTGAATTTGTATGTGTTTTATATCCCCCAACAACATTAACCAGTTGGAATTGAAATTATGCTATTTATTGTACAGAATAGTTCTTGAATCCTGTGAGGAAGATTTTCATCTCATATAATTCATACAATGTGCCCAAGGCCTGCATTTCTAATATTTTTCTAATAGCATTTTCTCTTCTCATGCAGATATTGATGCGTGCTCTTTCAAGTCCACCATTTGGAAATTATCAGATTTGGTGGTCTCTCGCCGATTCAAAGTATGCAGGGACAGCATTGTTAGTAAAGAAGTGTTCACAACCAAAAAAAGTCTCTTTTTCTCTTGATAAAACAGGTGCTTTAATTTACCATCTGTCAATTTGTTATGTTCATCTGATGAAAAGTTTCTAACGGATAGATACACTGATACTAGTTCAAAAATGTAATTTGAATCTTATTCCTTTTCCTGTTCCAATATTTTTATCTATCATTGAGTGTAGATTTTTCTTCTCCCTTGGGTTGGGGGAAGTTGGGATATTGTACGGTACCTAGCTTGTCCTGAACCTGAGTTCACAACTGGGTCCCCTGCCGAACTCTGCAATCTTTTGGGAACGGGAAACTATGGTCTTTGACCTTGTTAGGTATCCATGATGGGAATCGAACCACAGTCTTTGTGGGAGCAAACCACAGGCCTAACCATTTGGTTAACTCTGCATGGGTGCTCGTCCATGTATATATTAGTGGTTAGATTTGGTATCCTCATGATAACTGAACAAGAACACATGGTTTCAGTTGAAGGAAATTGAAGCTATAGATATGATTTTTTTTGTGAACTGCAGTGTTTTGGGTTGGTTGTTCTTAAAATTCTCTATTTTGATGTTGTAGTCAAGAATGTAATTGTCTCGCTGAGATTATAATCTTAGTACAAATTGAGGTGGTACATAGTGACAGAAGAGGGATAAAAGGACATATAAACGAACTTGTTTATTTATATTTTCTTTATTTGCTCATCCAATGACAGTTGAATTTATTAATTGTCAGCTTCAAAGCATGAACCAGGTGGCTGCTTCATTTTAGCTGAATTTGAGACTTTCCATTTATTGAATACTTATGCACCAAACAATGGTTGGAAAGAGGAGGAAAACTCGTTTCAACGAAGAAGAAAATGGGATTAGAGGATTCACGAGTTTGTTGTGCAGTGTTCTAAGAAGCCTCTTATACGGTGTGGTGATCTTAATGTGAGGTGAGTATCCCTTTTCTTCCTCCCCTCCTCCCTTCTAATCTGGATGGGGTTTGGAGGTGAATGTTTGTATACTTTTTTCTGTTTTTGCTTTTTTCTATTGTTTTGGTTGGTTGCTCTAGCTACTCATAAATGATCAAGCTATACAAATGAAAGATTGATCGCCAACCCAACTACCAATTTCCTACAAGCATATATGCACATTCATTAGCTGTCTGAGCTGAAGTAAAACAATTAATGTGACAAACAATATTTTAGTAGAAGCTCACCATTCTGTAAAAGTTGCTGGCAGTCAAACTCCATTATATGCAACTTCTAAACTCGATAGCATGTAAAAAAGTGACAATTTGGATTTGCTAAAAATAAGAAAGTTTCACCTAAGAAGAAGCAACACAGTCTTTATTTCAACAATCGCAACTCTTTTTAGACCAGTATTCCCATTATATATTTACATACTAAGATATGCATTATGTTACCTTGTTCTTTCAGTACATCAGTGGGATTGATATGGAACTTAAGCTTCTTTTTTCATTCATAAGCAGCCATGCAGAGATCAATGTGAGTCATCCCAAGTTTTTCGGTGCTGCAAAGCAAAATGGTTACATTCCTCCTAATAAAGAGGTGTTAGTCTTGTTACCGAAGCCTATCTTAGCATAACCATGGTTTTTGTTCAGTTTCCCATCATTTTGGTACATAGTGACTTGCAATATTTTTCTAAGCTTTCCAATTGAAACCAAATAACTAGAGCTTTAAAAACAGAAGAGGAGCTGCTGAAATGAGTAGGTTCCTTTCCTCATTTATGTCTGTGCGTTTCATGTTTGAATGTTGAGCTCTTTACTGGAAAGAATTGACTCTGTGACAAGTACACAGCGACTGGGTTGTAGTTGTGGTCCATTATGTAATGCTAACAACTGGGATGTTGAATTTGCTTGAGACCCAAAAAATAAAAATAAAACTAGAAACACGTGAAAAAAGAAGATGAAGAGCTGCTGAAACAAGTTGGATTCTTTTCTTTTGGATGCTTGTCATTTCTTTTATGAATGCAGAATTGGGCTGTTCCATGAAAGGGGTTTGCTCTGTTATAAGTTACAATGCAGTTTAAGGTATGAATAGATCATCTTAAATAGTGCCATCAAAGGCTATTGGAGCTAGCTGAAGATTGATGGTCTGAGATCAGTTTTAAGAATGAAAAACTGGTTTAGTGTGCCATCATTCTAGCCTAAATAAGTAAAAATGTTGGTCCATTACTAAGTTGTAGCACCTGCAATGTTGCATTTCCTTGAGACTTTAGAATGTGGTTATGTAGTGTACTCTTTATATGTTAGCAATTTTTTTTCACCTGATTTCTTGCTGATGCAGGATTGTGGGCAGCCTGGATTTACCATTGCTGAGAGGAAGCGATTTGGTGCCATATTGAAAGAGTATTTTGTTTCTTAGAAAAACTTTGCCTCTATGATTAGCAATTAGGATGGTGAAAACGTGCCTGAACTGATTTTTCTTTTCCCGGAGATATAGATCAGTCATTGAGAAAAATATCTCAAGTGGACATGGATTTATATAATTCTCTAAGTTATAAAGCTTTCATGTTCGTTAAAAACTTACAAAAAATAACTTAAAGAATTTGGTGGATTATGCTTCAGGGGTAAGCTAATAGATGCATACAGATTCTTACACAAGGAAAAAGACATGGATTGTGGCTTCTCATGGTCCGGACCTCCCATTGGAAAGTAAGTCAGAAGATAAGTCAAATTTACACTCTTGGATTTGTATTTGTGACCTGCCACAGGTTTTGGATAATCAGAATGTACAAAATAGGTAACAATTTTGCAGTACAACATAAGTAACATATAGGTTGTGATATACTGCAAGATGGTTTTCTTTCAGGTATTGAGGGAAAAGGATGAGAATAGACTATTTCATTGTTTCAGAACAATTCAAAGATTGGATAGTTGCTTGTGAAATGCAGGGTCAAGGAATTGAGTTAGAAGGTATAATTTGTTTCCTTTCTCATACCTTTTCACATTTTACTGTACAAATGCTTGAAACTTGTGGATATAGGGATCAAGATCTTGGTCTAATTGCTGACTAATGCTGTTGTAATGATGAGATTGTTATTTGTAAAGCTAGGAGGTAAATAATAGAAAAACTAAATACATGCTAAAGTCAATGTGCATCTTGTCAATATTTTTTTTCTCTGGATGCTTCTAGCAATACAGGAGATTTACAAATTGTTTTGCAGGTTTCTATGGGAGTGACCATTGCCCTGTTTCCCTTGAACTTTCAGAAGCCAGTCAAGATTCTTCTGATCAAAGATCAAATTCTAATTGAAATGAAAGTTGAGGTGTATGTTTTTCTTGGTAATGGGAACTTTACTTCCTCAGTGTATTGATACAAACTCAAAGTCTTTGTTAAGGGTTCTTTTTTTCTTTCAAACCTGGTCCAATTTGACTTCCAATTATTCCTTCCCTCTTAGTTGAAGACCACACAAACAAGATTTATCTCCTCCCAGCTCAAATTGGAGACTGCATTGGACTTGGACTCCCCCCAAAATCCATTGATTGCTGCAAATTCTAAAGGAAAACAGAAACAGAAACAGAAATGTCAGATGCTTTCAGAAATAAGATTCCCAAGCACACTGATTGGATACTGTTATGATGATAAGAGGAAATGGAACTGGTCCTACAACGCACCATATCTCTTCTGTGTTTCATTTAGCATTTGCCCGTTTGGCTTACCATAACAGGCAAACTACTGCCAACTCGCACTTTGACACGTGTATTCTACAAAGAGACCCAGTCAGTCACTATACCGTCCTCATCTGATTGGGTCGGGTCAAAAACAATCCCGCCGGTCGGTTTAACGTTTTCTTCTTCTCGAAGACTTGGTTTGACCGCACTCGCTCATGTCAAATTTGAGTTAGTTGCTGCAGTCCCATCCTAACAGTGCAATAAATTATAATTATATTCATCACCAAACGTCTCATGAGTTTATGTTGTCAATTGACTAAACTATTCTTTTTCTGTGAGATATTACTAAATGGAAGTTACGATAATGGACACAGATATTACAGAATATGTTGCAAAATGAGCAGGGACGTAAATGTAAAATTGCAAAAGCAATTGAAGCAGGGCTAAGAACTGTAGAGCGGACGCGAAGGGCAACTTGCCGCAAAATTTAATTCATGAGCGTAGTTGACACCCGAAATCACTGCTGGTTATCCAGAAATGGAAAGCGCCAATAAAGTATGTTTTAATTACCGAAAAAACCAAAGGGACAAAACCGTAATAAAGGGGAAACGGCAGTCGTTTTCAGAATCAAAGCGAAACCCGAATAAACCCCCCACTCACATGTCTAGTCTACTACAGTCACACTTAGCCTCTTCCTCTGCCCCCATTTTCACCATTTCCACTGCTCTGTAATAACTGCAACCGAAACAATATATTAAAAGATTAAAAAAAAAAAAAGGGGAAGGGGAAACAGAGGACAAGCACGTAGTATAAAATAATCCATCTTCGGTCCTGGAGAAAAAAGGGAAATGAAGCAGCAGAGAATCTGAACAGCTTCTCTCTCTTTCTTTCTTAGTCTCCGTAATGGAGACTTTCCTATGATTAGGCTACCAATTTTTTTTAGTATTTTATTCCTGAACCTCTTCAATGGCGGAGGCAATACAACAACAACAAGACATACTGTCATGGCTCAAAACCCTACCTTCAGCACCGGAATTCCACCCGACTTTGGCCGAGTTTCAAGATCCAATTGCATACATTTTCAAGATCGAAAAAGAAGCCTCCCAATATGGCATCTGCAAAATCGTTCCGCCGGTCCCACCCGCACACAAAAAAACGGCTATCAACAACCTCAATCGCTCGCTAGCCGAGCGCGCTGCAGCTACTGGTGCTAGTTCGAGCTCCAGCTCAAGTTCTTGTCCCACATTCACCACTCGCCAGCAACAGATCGGGTTCTGCCCGCGAAAACCTCGCCCGGTTCAGAAACCGGTTTGGCAGAGCGGCGAGTACTATACTTTCCAACAATTTGAAACTAAGGCGAAGAATTTCGAGAAGAGTTACTTGAAAAAATGCAGCAACAAAAAAAGTCCGCCTTCTGCTTTGGAAATCGAAAGCTTGTACTGGAAAGCCACAGTGGACAAACCGTTTTCTGTTGAATATGCCAACGACATGCCGGGCTCGGCGTTCGTGCCTGTGAAAAAAAACCGGGAGGTGGTTGGTGAAGGAGTGACGGTAGGTGAGACGGCGTGGAATATGAGGGGAGTATCGAGGGCGAAAGGGTCATTATTGAGGTTTATGAAGGAGGAGATTCCAGGAGTGACGTCGCCTATGGTTTATATAGCGAT
The DNA here is from genome assembly GCA_032402905.1 of Khaya senegalensis. Taxonomy (NCBI): domain Eukaryota; kingdom Viridiplantae; phylum Streptophyta; class Magnoliopsida; order Sapindales; family Meliaceae; genus Khaya; species Khaya senegalensis. The sequence goes on along the minus strand of CP135557.1, from coordinate 8,151,238 downwards.
GATGTTTAGTTGGTTTGCTTGGCACGCGGAGGATCATGACTTGCATAGTTTGAATTACTTACATATGGGTGCCAGTAAGACGTGGTATGGTGTGCCCATGGAAGCCGCGAATGCATTTGAGGAGGTGGTTAGAGTTCATGGATATGGAGGAGAGATTAATCCTCTGGGTGAGTATTTTAATTCCGACCTCCCCTGTTTTCTTTCAAGTTATTTAGGAAATGTTAAGCTAATCTCTTACACGATTTAGGACATTTTTAATGCAGTAAAATTAGGCAGTTTAACTTGGGAATAACTTGGAATGCGAGTTCTGTGTTATGCAGTGTTCGAACAGTTCGAACATGAGGTAGAGATAAAGGATGGATAGTTGTTAGAGGCTTATAGGACCGTATTTGAGTCTTTATGTTATGAATTTCAAGAATAATCAATGGACATGGGATTTAGGTTTATGGCTACAGGACCGGCTGATGAAAGGCATGATTACTTGATGTTTAAATTGTTTTGATTGCTATGAAAGTGTTGTCTTGGTTGAACTGAAAGTAACTTAGTTATCATTAATCAAGAAGATGACACTATAATTTTATGTTTATCTATTCATCAATTCATGTTGATCAAATTAGCTTTTTTTTCATTGTCTTCTATCAGTTACTTTTGCTACACTTGGTGAGAAAACAACAATGATGTCACCTGAAGTATTTGTTAGTGCAGGGGTTCCATGTTGCAGGTGTGTGTCTCTTTCTCTTATATTATACTTCTCATTGATATTTTTGGCTTTTCAAAAGTTTGTTTTGGTTGCAATGAAAGCATGAATTGCTAATAATGACCTTCAGAATATGGGATTCTCATTGGCTTAAAATCAACTTGATGAAATTCATTTAGAATGTAATTTCAGCCAAATGTGTGGTAGAGTTGAAAGAGAAGTAGTCATACAAAAGAACAATCTCTAGAGAAAATTTGTGAATACGTCCTTGAATTTGTTTCTCTTTTCTTTTGTTAACAAAGTGAAAATCCTCGATTACAACTTGGAACAGATTTTCAAATCAATTAAAATTTTTAACATTATTTTTAAGAAAAGAAACCATTGTAATTATTATCTCATGAAGTGTCTTGTAGCAAGCCCTTGATGTCTTAATTTAAGGCACGAATGCATCTATTTATTTCTTATGCCATCGGTTTCTTCAAATCAGGTTAGTGCAAAATGCTGGGGAGTTTGTTGTCACTTTTCCAAGAGCCTATCATATGGGGTTCAGTCATGGTAAGGCCCCTTTGACTCTTAAGATGTTACTTTATGCGAAATTACTTGTTCTTATTGCTATCAAATGGAGATGTTTATTTCATCTGTTTTATTCTTTTCAATTAGGGTTTAATTGTGGGGAGGCAGCCAATATTGCAACCCCTGAATGGTTGAGAATTGCTAAAGATGCTGCTATTAGAAGAGCTTCAATCAATTATCCACCCATGGTGTCTCATTTTCAGTTACTCTATGATCTTGCAATAGCATTGCATTCAAGGTATTTGCTGTCATGATTATCTTTTCTTCTCTGAATTTTACTAGTTCTATTGATTTGCTTCACTAGTTTTCCTATCAGCTGCTAGAGTGCATTCCGCTTGTTAAACTGATCTGATTCAGACTCAAGAATGAAGATTTTGATATGCTTTGCTATGCTCCCTGAAGGAGATTTGGAAATCAATTGAACATGTTTATGAAATTACTCTTTCTGTTTTCTTCTTGTTGTCACCCAGAGTTTGTTATATGCATTCCCTTTATTACTGACAGAAGATAGTCTTTACATATTTAAAGGATAGAAGTCACTGAGTAAAAGTTCTCTGACATGCCAAAATTTCTGTGATGAGTCTTTTAAATGTTGGAGTTACAATAAATATGCACACAGAATGAATTGTTATTTACACATCCTCTGAATTTTCTTGTTTTCTCAAATGCAGTAATCCTATAGCCACCAATTCTAAACCTCGGAGTTCTCGACTAAAAGATAAGACAAAAGATGAAGGAGAAACATTGGTTAAAGAACTATTTGTGCAGGATGTAGCACAAAATAATGAACTGCTTTATATTCTTGGAAAAGGATCTTCCATAGTGCTGCTTTCTCAAAGTTCTTCAGATGCTTTAGGAGCAAACCCAAGGATGCGCCATGATGCTGGCAGTTACAGAGAAGCAGTAAAGTCCTTGGGAGGTTTAGTTTCTAATGATATCATGGTAGGCAGGAGTAATGGAGTCAAACCTGTGAAAGGTTTCTTTTCTGTGAAAGGAAACTTCAGTTCTTTGTGTGAAAAGAATTCCTCATTAAGTGGAACTGATAATATATGCACTTGGAGTAATCAGACACAGCCCACAGGTACTGAAAAAGGAGGTGCTACTGGTCAAGGTGACCGTTTGTCAGATCAGAGACTGTTTTCATGCGCCACATGTGGAATCTTGAGTTTTTCTTGTGTTGCTGTCGTTCAACCTAGAGAACCAACTGCTAGATATCTCATGTCTGCTGATTGTAGCTTCTTTAATGAGTGGATTGTTGGTTCTGGAGTAACTAGTGCCGGGTTCAATGTTGCTGGTGGGGATGCAGTAACTTCTGAGAACAATTCTTGTCCGAGTAGGTTACACGTTGCCATTCTTCTTTTGTTGTTTTGCCTCATTATGTAATCTTACGTAGTGGTTGACATGAAGATTTGCTGTGTCCATCGCTAGTCAATAATCAGATTTCATATTTTATCAATAACCTGATTAAGGCAACACATGTTCTAGAATGGGCGTGGCCCTCGTGAATGTTTTCCTTGTGCTCAGTTGGCGAGTTCTCTGGGGTTTGATTCCTCTATTATCATCATTTATCAGCTTTGCAGTAGCCAACTTGTCTCTTCCAGGTGCATGCATCGTTACCGGTTCATGTGGAAATAACAGCTGCAACTTTTCTAGATATGAGAATTTATGGCTTAAAATTTTATTGCACCCTCACCTACAAACTTAAGCTAGGTCAGACAAAGTGGGCTTTTGTCTGGATCCACATATCGAGCCTGTTAAATATGGCCAACCTTGTATGTGAGGGAGTGTGTTAGAGCTTCAATAATGTTGTTGGCAATTACTTACAAACTTAGGCTTTTAGGTCAAGTGGTAATTTTACCATGAGGTAATCTAATCTTGGTGAGAGCTGACTGAATCCATAGTAGTAAAGGAGTTAAATCAGACCTTGGGATGTTGATACCCTACATGTTTTGGCTGGTTGAGGGTTCCTTCACATTTTGCTCTCTATTTAAGTAGTTAAGGCTTAATCAGAACTTGTGATATTGTTATGGTGTCTTTGTTTTCTTGCCATAATTGCTTGTCCCTCTTCATGTGTCCACTATTGAAACCATCTGTTTCACTCATCTCTTTTGCAGCTAGTATTGTTAGCCATCTTTTATGTGGCTCTCCCATGGATTGTTCTTTTTGCTGCCATCCTTCATTTTATTAACTTTCTACTGTCTTATTTAAACTTAGTGATGACCTCAAAAATGCCAGTTTTGATCCTGTGTATGTGAAATTTAGGGAATTTGATAGTGTCATCTTTATTTGTTAGGCAAATGAAATTGCCTCCGTTTCGTGGTAAGGGCACATAATAGATTACAATTCTTGGAGGAAGACACTTAAGGAATGCATTTAGGATGGGACTTAAGAAAAGGAAAAGACTGGGATTAAGTGCATAAAAAGGCCTTGGTATCAATGCAGAAATTTTCTTCCTGGTATATAAGAAGTCTTTTTAGTATGAGCAAAGTGGGGAGTATTTACCAATTGTGTTAATTAGATGGTAGTTAAACACTTCATCTGCATATGAAGAATATCATCAAATGTCTCTTTTTTGAACATTCACACACAAAAGATCCATCATATAAGTGGAAGTGCAATGTCTAAATTTGTATGTGATGACAATGACTATCTTAAATTTTGTATATCATGAGAATGACTTTTTTTTTATATGGTTGTCTTTTTTGTGCGGGCACAGAAATTATGTTGGATGATGAATGGCTGTGGTCCAGGCTCTTATCTGCTTGTGAAACAAATCATTTGTTGCATTGCAAGATGAAATTGCTTTTGTATGCATATCTAAAGTTTGATTGACTCATTATCCAAGCTGCAAATTTTACTGTAATCCTAGATAATCATTGTGTGTTTTTTTTTTCTCTGTTACCATTTTACTAAGTAAATTCTATAAATGGTTCTGCTTTCTTTTAATGGAAGTTTTGGTTTTGAACATTAGTTATTTTTGTTTAAAAATGCAGGATGGATTAGAAAGAGTCGTCCAGATAGTTTGTTTGATGTCCCTGTTCAATCTGTTGACCAAATGCAAACAGTGGATCATAGTAACAAAGTAATTTCCGATGGAGAGACAAAAAGAGATGCTTCTGCTCTTAAGTTGTTAGCTATGACTTACGGAAATTCGTCTGATTCTGAGGAGGACCAGGTTGAACCAAATGTTCCAGTCCATGATGATGAAGAAACTAATGTGCCAAAGTGCTCATTGGACTTTCATGGTGGTACCACTGGGAGTTCTTCATTACCAAGACTTGATTGTGGGGTTGAACCTCCTCTCCAAACTATTGACTGCTATGAAAAACCTGATGACTTCAATGGTAGAGATCCTCAAATAACTGACTGCTCTGTAGACTTTGAAACTGATGAACTTGACTCCTCGAAGCCAAATGGTTTAAATGTTCCAATTGGAGATCCCATGGCAGTATCACATGCTTCAAATTGCTCTTCTGTTGTCCATGGGGCTGAAAATGTGGAGTCAAGCAAGGCCATTGTACCAATAAAGAATGCAGGCATGTCATTTGCTCAAAAAACTGATGAAGATTCTTCTCGGATGCATGTCTTCTGTCTTGAGCATGCTGTGGAAGTAGAACAACGACTTCGTCATATTGGAGGGGTGGATATATTGCTCCTTTGTCATCCAGGTTTGTTCTATACTGTTTATTTCAATGTAATCAATCTCACATATAATGGATCATTTTTTTTCTGCTCTGTTTTTTTCTGTTTACTTTATTCATTTTTTGTTCCAATACCTATTTTCATTTCTTGGTGAAAGAACGAAGAATAGTTATGCATGAATATAGTTATTTTTTGAAGTTTTATATCATATACCAGTTCTTTCGTTGTAATATTGTGATTTATAATTACAGCTAGGTTTCATTTGGGATTGTGGTGATCTCTTTGTGCTTTGAAAGCAAAGCTACAAATGTATTTGGGAACACCAATTTTTTGTGGGACCTACTCATTTTTTCTTTAATATTTAACATCTAGTCTTCTATCTTATAGCAATTGTGACTTAAAAGTTACCACACCTCAATATCAAACGAAGTTTTAATGTGTTTATCCCACTTGTACTGGGGAGAAATTTGTGCTTATTTCATTGATGTAGTGTGATTGAAGGCACAGTTCATACTGATTTGTGAAGTTTTAGTCCTCAGAGCATGACTGAGAACCTAATATACCACAGACTAGTATCCTGTCAAAAAATATAATATACGTTTCTAAAGACACTCATTGTAAGCTATACATATGTATGAAATAGTGCTGACCAAGGAAAATTTATTCTATTTGCTATACCATGTTTAATTTTCCCACCCTTTTTTGTAATCTGAAATTTAAGAGTATGTGAAAAGGAGAATGATGCATGATGCTGAAATGGAGAGGGTTCTTTAAGAAAAGCTGCAGTATACTGTGGATAAGTATTTGCTGCCTAATGTTTAGTTTGTGTTTATGTTTTAGTACAAGATTATTGGTCACATGTGCCAGTTGTGCTCTTACTTGAAATGTTTTTTCTGGCTGTTGGAAAAAAGTTCTGCCAAAGTGAAACTGCCTAATGCGGCAAACCATGATAATTGTTCTTTTTATTTTTTTATCTAACCAACCAAACCGCCATGTGCATATTTTTTCTTTCACAGAAATAGTCTAATTTTCTTTTAAAAGCAGTTGCAGATTCTCTTCCCTCTAATAATTCATGATTATCTGTGAAATACTTGCAGATTATCCGAAGATAGAGGCAGAAGCAAAGTTAGTTGCTCAAGAATTGGGAATTGATTCTCTCTGGAATGATATGTTGTTCAGGAATGCCACCAAAGAGGATGAGGAGAGGGTCCAGTTGGCTCTAGATATTGAGGATGCAATACCTGGAAATGGGGACTGGGCTGTAAAGTTGGGAATCAATCTCTTCTATAGTGCCAACCTCAGTCACTCTCCTCTTTACAGTAAGCAGATGCCATACAATTCAGTTATATACAATGCATTTGGTCGTAGTTCTCCCGCTAGCTCACCCATGGAATCTGGTTATGGGAGACGGCCTGGCAGGCAAAGAAAAGTGGTTGCGGGGAAATGGTGTGGAAAAGTTTGGATGTCAAATCAGGTTCATCCTTTCCTAACACAAAAGGATTCTGAGGAACAAGAACAAGAAAGAGGCTTCCATGCTTGGGCAACACCTGAGGAAAATTTTGAGAGAAAACCTGAAAGTTCTCATCAAATTCAATCTGCCATGGTGACTAGAAAGTTCAGTAGGAAGAGAAAAATGCCTTCAGACAGTGTGCCAATCAAGAAAGTCAAATGCATGGATACAGAAGATGCAGGTTCTGAAGATTTGGAGGAGGATGATACTTATGTACAGCAGAGGAGGATTCGTAGAAGCAACCAAGCCAAATTTATGGAAAGAGAAGATACAAATTCAGATGATTCGCCAGAGGATGATTCCCATCAACACAAAAGGAGTGTTTCTAGAAGAAAACAAGCTAAGTTTATTGAGAGAGCAGTAAGAGTTTCAAATGATCTACCGGAAAATTCTCTTAAACAGTATAGACGGATTCCTAAGGGCAGGCTAGCCAAATCTATTGCTAGAGAAGATGCTGTTTTGGATGATTTACTTGATGATCGCTCTCTTAAGCAGTATAGGAAGATTCCAAGAAGCAAGCTGGCCAAATATGCTGAGAGGGAGGATGAAATTTCAGATAATTCAGAGGCTGATAGTTCTCTTAAGCAGCATAAAAGGATTCCTAGAAGCAAGGAAGCCAAATACATTGATAGAGAAGATGCAATTTCAGATGATTCACTGGAGGAGAGTTCTCGTCGGTTGCAGCGTAAAAGGATTCCAAAAAGCAAGCCAGCTAAACATACTGAGAGAGAAGATGCAGTTTCCGATGATTCACTGGAGGATAATTCTCATCAGTGGCAACATAAAAGGATTTCAAAAAGCAAGCGAGCCAAACATTTTGAGATAGCAGATGCAGTTTCCGATGATTCGCTGGAGGATCATTTTCATCATTTGCAGCACAAAAGGATTCTAAAAAGCAAGCAAGCCAAACATACTGAGAGAAAAGATGCAGTTTCAGATGATTCACTGGAGGATAAATCTCGTCAGTTCCGTCGGAGAATCCCAAAAAGCAAGCTGGCCGAATGGATCAAGGGAGAAGATCCTGTTTCAGATGATTCGCTTGAGGATAATTCTCGTCAATTGTGTCGGAGGATTCCAAAAAGCAAGCGAGCCAAATGGATTGAGAGTGAAGATGCTATTTCAGATGATTCGCTGGAGGATATTCATCAGCAGCATCAGAGGATTACCAGAGACAAGCAAGCCAAGTGCATTGAGATGGAAGATGCTGTGTCATATGATTCGGATGAGGATATAACTCAGCAGCTTAGGAGGATCCCTAGTAGGAAGAAAGCCAAGTTTACAGTAGATATGATCTCTTATGATTCACTAGAGGATAATTCTCATAAAAAACATGGGAGGGTTCTAAGAAGCAAACAACTGAAAAATCGGAAAATGAAACAAGAGACCCCATGGCATATGAAGCCTAGGAAACGTAGTTTGACAAAACAAGAGACCCCTCAGCAAATGAAACAAGTGACACGGCAGCGGAATGCTAAAGGTGTGCAGAATGCTAGACAGTCTGATTCATTTGCTGAAGAGGAGCTAGAAGGTGGACCTAGCACTCGTCTTAGGAAAAGAATCCCAAAGCCTGTGAAAGCAGTAGTAACCAAATCAAAGGAGAAAATGCAAACCACCAAAAAGAAAGTGAAGAATGCTTCAGGTGGGAAGGCGTCACCGGGTTTTATCAATACAAAAATCAAGGATGAGGAAGCAGGATACCAGTGTGACATGGAGGGTTGCACCATGAGTTTTGGCACAAAACAAGAGCTGGTACTGCACAAAAGAAACATATGTCCGGTGAAGGGGTGTGGGAAGAAGTTTTTCTCGCACAAATACCTTGTGCAACACCGTCGTGTTCATTTGGATGATCGTCCTCTTAAATGCCCCTGGAAGGGCTGCAAGATGACATTCAAGTGGGCATGGGCACGAACCGAACACATTAGGGTTCACACAGGTGCTCGTCCTTACGTGTGCGGTGAGCCAGGCTGTGGGCAGACATTCCGGTTTGTATCAGATTTCAGTCGTCACAAGCGGAAGACCGGACATTCCACAAAGAAGGGCAGAGGGTAGTGTATTGTAGAGGAAGAAAAATGGATGTTAACATTGCTAATGGAACCTGTTGTTGAATTGATGAGGTAAAAATAGGTGTAGGATTTTCCCATTTAACTGTCGACTGTTAGTCAAATTGTCATTCAGAGCAACGACTAAATTTGTGTTGCCCTGGTTCTGGCTTCATTGGAACCATTTATTTATGAATTGCTCGGATCTTGAACAGATTTCTCTCTTGCAATGAATGACGTTGCTATTCTCCTCTTTAACCTTGTCGCGCAGAATTCAGACGATGATTACTTAAAATTAAACGTCATTGCTGTTTTTCTTCCATTGATTGACTGTGTTGAAACTTGTGAGGAGCCAAACTGACGACATGTCAGCAGACACAATTTCTTCCAACTTCCCAAGTGGTAATAAAATAAAATAAAATAAAGACAGTGTATGTATGTATGTATGTATGTATGTATGTATGTATGTATGTATGTATGTATAATAGGAAAGAAAAGGCACATAGAAATATACCAAAAAAGTAACGATACCTGTTTTAAACGCTCGTTTTTTATTCTCAAACCCTCAAACTTACTTTTTGCACTTCACTTCTCCCCATTGCACACAGAGTCTCGTTTAGGGTTTTGAAATGTGATACAAAATGGAACTATCTGAACCAATTCCTGTTCCAAATCTTCATCGCGAAAATCCTAACCTTGAATTAGGGTTGAATTCTTCATCTCCCAAATCCGATCTCGATCCTCCACTCTCCGATCTTGATCACGCAGCTGGACTTGAGGATGAGTTCCGGAATCTTGATTTAAGAGAAGCGGAAGACAGAGATTCAAATAAGGAAGAAGAGAGCGGGAGTGATGATAGCAATAAAATTAAAACTGAAGTTCAGAATGAGAATGACAATGAGAACGGAAATCAATTCAAAAAAAGGTACCCGTATCCGGTGAGACCAGAAGCCGAAGATTGCGCCTTTTACATGAAGACAGGTACTTGCAAGTTTGGTTCCAATTGCAAGTTTAATCATCCTGTTCGTAGAAAAAACCAGGTAAAGCTAAATTTGCAGAGAACACTTGAATCTTTTGCTTGAGGTTTAGTTCATATGTCATTGTTTCAGCTGAGTAGGATGCTGGGACTTCATGTTTATGTGCTTGTGAAGTTGTATTAGGCGGTAGACTATGTTCGCACTATGCTTATTTGAGAAATAGTGAATTTCAAAGGGGGCAGTGTTTTTTTTTTTTTTTTTTTCAAGTCAAGTTATTAATATGAAACGTGGCATAATTTGTAGTATGCTAACACTCCTTGCCAAATTGCTGAGAAATATTTGTGGGAAAATGTTAAAGGTTACAGAAAAAGTATTCAATTTATTTGTTTTGTCTGGTTAGAAATGATCAGTTCTCTCATTTTTATTTTTTTTTTGGGGTCATCTTCAAGGCTGCTAAAGAGAAGGTAAAGGAAAGGGAAGACTTGATAGAGAGGCCAGTCCAGAGCCAGAATCAGAGCCAGATAGAATGCAAGGTTAATATTATAATTTTTGTTTTGTTAGTGAGAATGTTAATTTACCTTTGCTTGTCCATCCTATTTGTATGAGATTTTAATAAAGATATCAGATTTTGCTAGAAAGGAAATGTCTATTAAAACCACTTTGTTTATTTGGCTTAAGTGTTTTGACATCAACATTCTGTCTTTTAGTTTGTTGGATGAATCTTTGCTAAACACGAGGACAGGTTTTTCCAAATATTGTATTTTATTATTATTATTTTTTTTATGTAATAGAATTCAAGAACTTCTTGTGGCTTTGGTTTTTCATTAATGAGGAAAGTTATGAAAATGAAGCTGTACTTTCAATTATATATATATATATATATATATATGGGTCATTTTATTTTCCTTGGCTTTGGAATTATGGTTTATTTATTTCTATTGGTGACCATTTTCTTCTTGAAGTGTAAAATACCTGAAAAATGGGTTTTTATCCTTTATAATCTCTTTATCTCTCTGCATTAATAACAAATTTTGTGGTGCTACTATTTTTCTGTTGAGCTCTTAGCAGTATTACCTGAGGACAGGAGGGTGTAAGTTTGGAAAGGCTTGCAGATACAATCACACCAGAGCAAAAACATTGGTTACCTCAATTTTAGAGCTCAATTTTCTGGGTCTACCAATTCGACCAGTAAGACTTTTATATTTGTATAAAGCAGCGGAGATGAATCTTTGCCCGTCCCTGCTGACTATGATATACCTTCAATTGTTTCTTAAGATCATGAATCTATATGAGATTTATTGTTGGCCATTTTGCAGTCTGTATGAGTTGTTGTCCTAATTTTAAAATTTTTAATTCATCACAGGGTGAGAAGGAATGCCCGTATTACATGCGTAATGGCTCCTGCAAGTATGGAGCTAATTGCAGGTTTAATCATCCTGATCCTACAGCTGTAGGTGGTTCTGACTCTCCTTCAGGATATGCTAATGGTGGATCTGTCTCATCAAAAGCTGCATCACAAGCAAGTGTAGGATCCTGGTCATCACCAAGGGGTTTAAATGACACTTCTCCCTTTGTGCCTATGATGTTTCCACCAAGCCAAGGGGTTCCATCTCAAAATTCAGAATGGAATGGATATCAGGTAGCAACATTGCTCCTATTTGGATTAATTTTTACAACCTTAGCAGTATGTGAGTTTATCCTCCTCCATGCTGTTGACCAATTGAAGGGAAAAATGTCAGAATAAATCTTGAAATAGCAATAAAAGAACCATTCCTTCATGATGTTTCTGGGTTCACCTGATGCTTAATTTTGTCCTCTACAGACAACTGTCTAGTATTTCATTCTGTTTTTGTTCTTTTACAACCTCTAATGTGGTTCTCACTTGACAAGGCATAGCTTTAAATTGTGGGATGTAACCTACTAGAAGTAGTTTTGCTTTTTATTATCTTTCTAAAGTTCTCTCAATTACTTATCAATATGTTTTCCAACTGGTTTGATCTGCTTATTGCATGTCAAGGCTCCTCTATATCCTCCAGAAAGAAGCATGCATTCAGCCCCCACCTACGTCATGAACAACCCAGTGCTAGAAACCAATGTCTATATGAATCATCAGCCACAGATGCTGGTTGATGAATTCCCAGAACGACCTGGCGAACCTGAGTGCAGTTACTTCCTTAAAACTGGAGACTGTAGGTACAAGTCTAATTGCAAATATCATCATCCAAAGAATCGGATCTCCAAGTTACCGCCATGTGCACTTAGTGACAAGGGTCTGCCACTGAGACCTGTAAGTTCTTATTTAAGCTGTGATTCTTATGGATGATATAGATACCTGGGGAATAAATTTGAAAATGTCACCCAATTCTCATCTACATAGCAAAATGAATTGAATTCTAGTGCAAAACAAATCTGTGCTCATACAAGGCGATTGATGGATGTGGATATCTGTTTATCCATGGTTCTTTATCCTTTTGTTGATTCCAAAATCTCTTGCATCTAAGGTGACATAATTTGGAAAAAAGTTGATCAAAAAGCTACTTTTAACTGTGAAGTAGATTTAGGGCTTCTTGAAGTTGCTGATAATGGAAACAGGGGAGTGTGTGTGGTAAATTTTAATGAGTAGGAGACTCTGTGATTAGTTATGTCCATCTAGACTGGCTCCATATATGATAAATGACGTGCCTTATTTAACATTGAGATGCTACTATTGCTTATTATCATTTTTTTAGACAAAGTTTGTTTGATCACATTCCAAACACATTTTTTCTTTTGTTGACTCATTTGATTTTTGGTTTCTGAAATCCAGGATCAAAACATCTGTTCACATTACAGCCGTTATGGCATTTGCAAGTTTGGGCCTGCTTGTAAATTTGACCATCCAGTTCAACCAGCTGTTGCCTCAACTGAGTGTGAAGATCCACAGGCATCTTTTGGCAATTCTGCAACTATGCAAGAGACTGGAGTAGCTGGAACTGGAAATGGAAGTGAGAATAAAATTCAGCAAGCTGTGTAAAAAGTTTTGCATCAAGAGCTCTCTAGCTTTTAGGATTCACATTGCTGAGGTCTTCTAACTTTCTCCTTGGACATGCAAATTCTGTTTATCCATTTTGAGTTAAGCTGCGGCCACAAGCCTTTGAGAGGATGGCGCTAGATATATTACTTATCTTGTTGTGTTACAGTTACTACAATGCAAAGTGAAATCAGGATATGTGCATTATCTCCATTTCTGTGAGCTCAGTTTAATGAGTACAGTAATTATGCTGATATATCAAATCAACTGCTAAGTGTGGATATGAGAAATTAGTATTTTTCGCGGCAGGATTTGCTGGTCAATCATTATCAGATCAAGATGGCAATGCTGTTTCCCACACTGTTTGAAGGAGTTTGTGTATGATATGTGATTCACTGTGTTTATACATCAGCAATGCCATTATTAGATTAAGAAGCTCTGCCATTGACATTTCAATGGCAAAGTTAAATTTGCCAAATTTCATCTACGCTGAATTCCTCTCTTGAAACACAAATTTAAAAGGAAAAAGAATAAGAATAAATAACTAAAGAACTGCGTATGTCTTCAAATGAAAGGTAAGTATAATGAACCAAATTAAAAAGTGAGATTTTTTTTTTTTTAAAAAGTTTCCACGTGAGATCACCGTATGAAGCCTAAAATATCATTCAAAAGCAAAATTCAATAACCACGATTCACTACCGATGCAAATGAACGTGTTATCAGTTTCATACCGTGGCAACACAAATCAACACAATTTTGCGACAATCATAACAAGTGCAAATATATATTATACATATCAAACCATTTTACAAGAAAAAGAGGTAAAGATATGAAGAATGTACAGATGCCATGAACGGAAGACCAAAGGAGCTCCAGCTTCGGGAGACGGAATGTTTGGAGAGGGAGAGAAGAGAAGAAGAGAGTGATTTGTTAGGAGAAGAAGAGAAGAGGAAAGTGGAAGGTTTCGGTCACATGTAATGTACACCACGTCGTTTCCGCACACCGACAAAGACAGGTAATGATGATGGGAACTTAGACAAGAACCGGTACAAACCTTGAATATCGTTACGATGAAAACTAATATGATCCAGGAGAAGCCATAAATCTACACATCAAAAGCAATTGTCAAGATCAAGATGTAACAAAGTAAACCAAATAAGTGGTACTATTAATCATAATCTCATACATAATTAGAACAACTCTACAAGGAGAATACATTCGCATAGCATGTATCATATACCCAAAATTTGTATCTAAAAGTTGTGTTTGCATCATTATACAACCTGTAAAGAAACAAATTTTTGGTGATAATAATTCTAACAGAACACATGCCTCAAACATTGAAAGATGCTCATAATAAGTCAGTCTAAACAGTACATGAGCAGTAGAGTAAGTCCAAGCAAAGAGTGCCTTATAAAAGCACCGGTCTTTTATGTTTTTTTTTTCAAGGAGTATATATTGGCATAAAAGCTTTTTATTTAAAAAAAAAAAAGACTATACCGCAAGTGATGTATCCTTTCCAGCGAGATGGAGCTTGTATATAATGCCATATTGAAATATCAAGAACCTCAAACTCAGTATTGTTTCCAATATGCGACCTCTCAGTGTTTGGATGTGCATCTGCCAAAGAAAAAAAAAACATACATTAGCAAACAGGGGAAGAAGAAAAAGAACAATTAAGGAAGAAAAGAATTAAAAATATATTCATCTCATATCGTAAAACCATTGACAAGAATGTTATACTTTTTAGCATAACAGAATAAGTTCAAAAGATGAACAATAAGTAACGAAACGATGTCACATTTAGCAGACACTATTCTGTATTTAAATCTCCTGAAAAAAAAGAGTTTCGGGCACATGCAAACTCCCAAATCCATCCTAATTCTTCACTGGGGGAAAAGACCCTTTCAAAAGCCTATTTGACCCAAAACAGAAAAAGTTATTTCATCTATAACCCATTAAAAAAATACAAAATCAATCCCACAATCCCATTCTCTCAAATCCTTTTAAGTTGACTTATTTGACTCAAGTAAGAAAGAAGCTTTCTAATAGAAAGAAAAAGAAAATTCCAAATATCAATATATACAAATCTTATTAATATACAAGAATAAGCAATCATATACAAGAATGCCCATTTTGGAAAAGTAAATTTAGTTTAATTATATTAGTTGATGTAAATTTGTAGGCTTGAAAATTGATTTTATATCCTCCTCCCTATTTTTTTGTTCCTTCTACGTTGTAACATATCAACTAAATTGACTGGAATCAAACAGTAATTATTTTGTGCATAGAGGTAAAGTTATGGTTTGAAATTTTCAAAATAGGTAAAATATGTGACATGTTTAGTACTTCTGTTACTACTATATCACCAAGATTTAGAGGAATATGATTAATTTAATCTGAAAACAATGATTTTTAAAAAGCTCTTATTTAGGATCAAAGGTTTGGAGTTTCTAGATAAGAAAACAATATTGTGGATTTTATCTATAAGAGATTTCTTCCATCTTTTTTGCTGGTACTACACCTAGTGAAAAAAATTAAATTGCTGCCTCGAACCAAATGGCAAACTGATGGGGAAACAAATCCCATCTCCATTGGAACAATTGTGAAGTTAACTATGTCACAATACTTAACCTGTTCTTCGTCCCACCAAGCTTCCCAGCTGTTGTCTCCCTTCACCCCTACTCCACCTTTGTATAGTAGCCAACTGGTCCAATCCTCAAAATCAGCTACAGTCCTGTTTATTGAACAATGAAATTATAAGCACAAGATGTCAGCTTAATCCATACAAGAGCAAAAGGGTTCCAGAGATAGATGGCATATACAAAACTCAAACAGCAGAGATTTAATGTTAAAATCTGCAGCAAGTATATAAATGATATGAAACTTCATAACTAAAAAAGGAAAGAAGGTACAAAGGTGGGCCAGATGGCCAGAGGAGAATCTGATAGTTCCAACATATATTTAACTTACTTTGGCCATTCGAAACCGGATTTATTGAAGATATAAGGAGCAAAGAGCCATGAGATGACAAGGAACCAACTGCTAAGAGTTAGCAAAACAAAAGTAACCGCACCTCCATCTGTGTACCCATATGCGATGTAAACTATAAGCAGCAGTGCCACTTCAAAACTGAAAATCAAGCTTCAAGACTTAGAAACAACCCCTTTCTCTCTGTTAAGAAACAGAATTAATTAAAACAATAAACACTCACGCTTTGATAAAATGACTTCTTGAGTAAAGCCGGTAATTTTCCGCAAATTTTATGTGGCGGACAACAAAGCCTCTACCAGTTGCTCTATACTGTTATTGAAATTCAAAGGCAAACAAGTTAACTACCTGATTAATCAAAAAAAAAAAAAAAAAAAGGAAAAAGGGAAGAAAAATAGAACCACAAAAAAGAACACATACTTTTGCACCTCCATGGAGGATGGTACGTCCAAAATAATGAGTTTTGGTTCCTAATGAGAATGTGAAGAAAACAGAACATAATTGAAGTTGCATTGTGATAAAGCTGAAAACAGCCTGCATTTCAAGGTAAAAACAATTCAAACTGTAGTCAATGGGACAATTATCCTGAAAACAAGATAGTTCATAAAAGGTAGACTATAACATGTGTAGCCTGCTAAATTAAATATATCTCCGTTATTATAATCAAGCAGAGGCAAATTCGTACGCTACAGCCGGAAAAGTTTGAATTGGGATTCCAAAAAAAAAAAGCAAAAATACTTTTTAAGGGAAATTAATCCAAACATAACACTGCCAAGAGTTAGGCCAACTGACCTGCAACAATCCCAGTTCAAGTAAAAAACCCATTATCATTGGGACTGCAGTAAAAACACCAATCTGGACCAGGAACTGCATATTCAGAACCGCATCCAATGATGTGTTTCCTGACAATTTTGCTTCATGTGAAATTTGCTGATCAAGTCCAGAGAAAGCCTGAAAAGGCAGGCAGGATATTGCTAAAATGTTACAGAGGCTGGGCTCAGTACAACTCTTAATACATGAACAAGACTACACAATTTTGATACATAAATTCAGTTAATTGCATTTGTACAGAAATACTGAAACAGGATACCTTAGACATCCCAGACATGATACCCACCTCGATATTATAAGAACAGAATATAGAAATAAAAAAAGGCACAATGCATGCTTAAACAAGTGCTGAGAAAGTGGTTCTACTCTTAGTGTATTCTCATACATCCCTTCAATCTCTAGCTATATTTATGGAGCAACTAAACCAAAGAAAAGTTGCTTCCAGATTTCCACAAAATTGTAGTTCCTGAGGAAAAAAAATCATCTTTACAAATCAATGTGTGACTGATTGTTTTTACTAGTTATCAACAAATAGGTTAGATATAAGTATCAAACATTTCATCAAAATCTGCAGCAAGCATACCATCAAGCTGGATTTCTTTATTCTGTGGCATTAGATTAATTCAAATAATGTTTCCATGTTAACTCTGTCAATACAAGGTGAAACTAAGGGAAAGCTTAATTTGATAAATTTACCAGGTAAGCTTTTCCATATAAGAATATATAAAATGTAAGGACAGTCATCTGCATTAAAAACAAGCTTCTATGAGCAAATTTTGGAAAATGGCCACCTGTGTAGGAGCCAATCACTAGATAAAACACATAAAGGGTCATGGAAGTATACACGCCATAGTACACAAATAGTAACCAACAGTTGTGAAGTAGAAGGAGAGCATTCGAAAAAAATCAAAAAGTTGTGCAAGCCTGTACACGTCTCTGCTTAGGACTTGTTCCCCATTTCCTCCTGCAACTTTCTCTTCAAATAAGGCAATCTGGTTTAACCCAACATCTCTTCCCTTTCCAACCTACATGAAGAGGCATAGCCAGGAAATTGGAGGGAAAAGTAATGTCTTCAGATACATGTATTCAACAAATACATAACCAAAATGAGCACACTAGATATCAAACCTGAATATATTTATGATGGGTAACGTTACCCTGCCTCAATGTGGAGTTGAACCCTGCAGCAATTTGACATCACAAAAGTTGGGCCCCAACAGTTAATTTAAATTGCCATTTACAAATACCCAGCTGATGGCTAAGAAATCTAGCCTCAAAAAAGTGCCTTGCATAGTCAACATTCATCAAAGCATAGATTATGCATCACTAAAAATGTATAATCAAAAATTAAAATGCAAACCAGTAAGTATGCTTTGAAAACGAACCCCAAAGTACAATGAAACCAATGGAAACAAAAGGATAAAATCACAGATCCCTTATGCAGCTGCTTCAATTGTATGTCTGCCAAACACTATGCTTTAAAGGAAAACCTTCACTTTTCCAGGAGTAGACAACAAAAACTCTTTGGCAACATATAGAAGAGCAAAACCAAAAGAGTAGACACTAATGTTCATCCAGCATAAAGTAATGAAAAGCAAGTATTTTCCATGTTGTAGAACACTGTTTCAGAAAGTAGATAGCCACTCACACTTTCTTAAATGGGTGACAAACAACCATGAATCAGCCACAAGAGATAGAGAGATAGTTACCAGCATATATATCTTCATTGATGTTAATTACACGTGATGCCTTACTAATGCCACCTCGAGTAATATGAAATATCCGGTCAAATACATCTGGATGCCCATAGTGCATGCGGACCCTGCAGGAGTTTTAACATGAAAATGAAATTAGCCTATCCAATATGCTTTTGGGAGTTTGAAAATAGTTTAGAACACTGTCAAAAAAAGCAATATGACCAAAATTCCCAACAATGTCTACTTGCTGCTGTAGAAATAAGTGATTTTAACACCACTCCCTTCCCACAATCCCAAAAGGTTAAATAATGTTTTAAGAAAAGAAAAAATGTCACGTTATCATATTGCACTCGTTCTGAGTTTCACAATATTATTATATGAGAAGCATTTGCCTAAATTCAGTTTTAAACGATTAAAACAAAGCATCAAGGAGATCTGATGATTAAATAGGTATGGGGTGAGGACCAACACAGATGATTCAGGAGATTCACATCTCTAGTATCATATGCAAACAAAATGTTGTCAACAGAATATGCAAGAACTTCATCTGTATGCCTTTCCACTACAAGTGTAGGTAAAAGACTACTCACTTAAGAGGACTTGCCAACACACGTTGGCCCAAGGTCACAAAGCTCGTCTCTTGATTGGACATGAACCAGGCCAAAGATGAAACACTGTATGTATAGTCCAAAACATAAATGATAAGAAAGATCAATAGATCAACAAAACCACATCAGCCATTATCTAAAGAAAACACAACCCAAACCTTCCAGTAAAAACATGCTTTCTCACGCCAAGAATAGTTGGAGGTCTAATGCCATGATCTCTTTGGAATTCCTCAAGAAGGTTTCTCATTTTCATTGCCTCCTCAAGATAATTGTCCTACAGAACAAAACAAGAGCAAATTCACATCCTGTAATAACATATCGTTTTTTGGTAGCAGATTCTGGTAAAAGCTAACAACTGGTTCATAAATTTTAGTCCAGGAAACCTTAAAGTGAAATATAAACAGAAGCCAAGCAAATAACATCAGAGAGAAAGAAAATTTAAAAAGGCAAACATGCAGAAACAGAAAGAAAAGGGAATTGAAATGTCTATGGTCTGAATAGATAGTACAATCAAATTAATAAAACCTGATTCATGTCTATAGTCTGAATAGCTTCTCCACGTGTGAAAATGATGGCATGATTTTGGTTTTCAGGTTTCCCTTCTCCAAGCTTTGGATCTCTGGGTAGTTTGATTGAATATATTTCCTACAAACAAATGAAAATAACCTAAACCACATCATCAAAGGAAGGATAAAGTGAAAAATAAACTGAAAAAAAACTCATGATTTCTTTATTCTTTGCAAGCAGTAAATGCAAACAACAGCCAAATGATAGGATAAAGTGTAGTCAAATGCCAAATTTCTCCACGAACTCATTGAGTCGAGAAATTTTCAAACTTTCGTAACCTGGGTAAACATATGATATGGACTAATAGAATATGTAAGAAAATAAAATAATGTCGGTTTTACTTTTGTAGAGTCGAGTATAATAACACAAGGAGATAATGCAAAAGTTGGGAAATTTGTCTGCCACAACATTTTGCACCAGATACATCTCAAAGAGTTTGTGCGCGCGCGTGCTCGTGTGTGTGTGTGTGTGTGTGTGTGTGTGTGTGTGAGAGAGAGAGAGAGAGAGAGAGAGAGAGAGAGAGAGAGAGAGAGAGAGAGAGAGATTAAGCATCACTTATACATGAGGTAAAATAATGAGACATGCAAGATTTCTTGTGCAAATCAATAATAAAAAGCATTGTATTACATTAAAAGATTTAAAAGTTTTTAATAAAAGGAAAATGGATGATTTTGCCAACATACAAAATAAAGAACAAGCTGTCCACAAAAAAGTAGGAACTTCCTAAAAGAATAGCAAAAATCATCTAATACAGTTTCTATAGAAAAAAGCTCCCTTTTTCGTAAGAAACAAATTGCATTTAAGTGAAAATAATTACAAATAGTGGAGAGCTTGCCCCATCCACAAGTAATATTTCACAGTAGCCAAGTCCAGGGGGGCATGTTAAATCAAACCTATCCCATCTGCGTATATTCAACAGTTCTCACAATTTGATCTCAATTCAAACAAAAACAGAAGCCCAAAATTACCCAAGATGATCCCAACACCTTTGATGCATTAAACAAAGAAATTAAGCAGTATACTGGGCCATCTTTCCCAAACAAGCAAATATTCATGCCCAAGGTTGTACATGTCATCATAAAGCAAGGACACTATCTTTTATTCAAAACTAGAACAAAACAACATCCAACCAAACACATGAACAGCAAGTAACATTCCTTTGAAACTTCAGAATTATGGACAAACGACAGGAGAACGAAGCTCAAGTATACCTGATCTTTTCCATGGATATCACCTTTCACAAGCTTTGAATAAAATTCCTTTGAAACTTTTCCGTCAGTTATACCACTCTCCTCTACATGTATGAAAGCAACTCGAAGTGCCTCATTCCTGATACCAAAAAACAAAATAACTTAAGGGTCAACAAAGATTAGTAAAGAAAACTAGAACTGATTCAACAGATAGATAGTGGTAGTTAAAATTTATACCTTTGCAATAGAAGAGCAATATCAGCAGCTTCGGGTACCTTTCGTTGCTTTTGTTGCCAGTAAATTTGACATGAGACAACATAAGTAAACTTTAAATCTGCTTGTGCCCGTGCTACATTTGACAACTCAAAACCTTGAGTTGGTGGCAAATTATTTTGAGCATAATCAGCCACTATTAACACAAAAGGAATCATGTCAGTGTGTTCAAGCCTTTGACTGACACCAAGTTGGTTGTTATAATAAATCTAGAGGCAGATACCTCCAAGTGGCCTCCTTTCCAAGTAACTTTGAAGCATTAAAGCCCTTCTGTAATACATCATACCACGCACTGCAGTTTCATAAGCACCAACATTTTCAGATAAAAATTAATGGGGCATAATGAATAATTGCCTTTTGAGCATACCCACATGATATGAGAAGTATAATCCAGCAGAAGGACTATCTTTTTGGAAAATGAACATTGCTTTATGAGAATTAGTGAATGCAATCATGTTGCAAATAGAAGTAATACCCACACGGGATGCCTTTTTCAAAAATGACCATTGCTTTACGAGAATTAGAGAATGCCCCTCATGTCTCACATTAAATTTCGAAATTCAGATCACCTCAATTTTGACACTTGCATCATATAACTTATAATAATTTTAAATTGCTATTGTAGAAGAGCCAAACTGGGGATGGGAAAAAAATTAAGTATTTACAACTTGGTTCAACATAGTATGATACTGCTCACTTTTAGCCTGACCAGCACAATTCTTTTGTGTAATAACTCAAAAAGTCTTATACTAGTTGGGAAAGAGAACTTTTGATATATCGAGTTGACTTTTGTTTAGAATGGCTTAAAAGAACTCAAAACTATTTGGTGATATGAATCAAAGAACCAAACCCATAAACACTCAAACCCTAACCATACACACTGAACCCATCAACAATCATCCTAACCTGACCTAAGACCAGCCCGTAAATACTTTAACTTACCCAACCCAACTATATTTAAACACCACAATCCAATTCGACCCAATCTTCAATTTTCCTTTAGCCCATTCAACTCATGCCCCATTTAAAAAATCAAATTATTCCCTTGATTTGACTATGATCACTTAGGCCAATGACACTTTACTTGCTTGAAGTTAATTAGTATTTTATTTTATCATTTTATTCCTTTATGTGACTTTAAAAGTTTCAATAAGCAAACTCAAGTCATTTGCAAAATTCAAGAATGCATTTATAGAGAATAAGAGTTTGACTACAAAGATTGCAATATTAAGCCAAGACAAGTTATTCACCAACAAAGCATTTGTCTCTATTTTCTATTTTGAAATTATCTTATATTTTAAATAATTATCATTTCTTTGACCTTATAATATGTTTTAATATTATTTTGACCTGTACTAAACTTATATAAAAATGCCTCTAATGCATTGTAAGAGAAGTTTTTGCTGCTGTAAAAGTTGCATGAAACAATTTGAGCTTGTTTTTTAAGTTTGAACAAACATTTACACTAAATTTTCTCATTATTGGAATTTAAGTGGTAATTTCCTTGGTGGCTTTGCTTTTATACCTTGGATCTATTTTGGCTACTTTGATTCTTTTTCTTTTCATTTGATTCACACTCTACTCACTAGGTGACATTGTTGGATTTGTTAAAGATCCACATCACTTGCAAAAAGCATCTCTTAAATAATCAACAACCCATTCCAACCAAGTGACGTAGGACTCTAAGACACTACATCCATTTTATCCTGTATATTTTAAGAGTCTTTAAAATTGAAAGACAATCATTATGTACTAAAAGGAGTATCGAATTTCATCAAACAATTAAAAAAAAAGTCATCAGTGGCACCATAACACTAACCAGTTCTAGCCAAAGTTTGTCCTCGATAAGATGCCCAAAACCGAAGCTCCAAAGAATCACTTGAATTTTCCTGAAGATCTACCGCCCAATCAGACATGCCTCGATCAATCCTTTCCAAAAAATTCTCCCATTCATCTAAAATTGAAAGCAAAACATCATTCAAGTACTGTTAAAAAATAGCAATTTAAATATAATACAGGACCACCCAACAAAATCACCCAAAAAAAAAAAATGCATTATTTTTGCTCTTAACCAAGATTAACCAAGATACATGTTGCCAATAATACCCCTTCCCTCCAAACAAAAAGGAAAAATTGTAGATGAAGTTACTGCAACTACTCTTGCCAAGATATGGTGTTGTCAACATCATCTTTCAAACAACGATATTTATAAGCATTCATGGCCAAGTAAAACAAACCAAATTGCCTTTAAAAGCCCAAAAAAAGGCAACAAACTGGTAATATTGTCAAAATACAAAGAATGAGAACGTATAGCAACAGAACCTTGGAAAGAGATGACGAAGAAACTGACAGGGAAGGATAAAGAGATCAGAAACATACCTGTAAATATTTTCTGAAGATAGAAAAGGATGGATATTCCATCCTCATTTTCTTTCTGCAACTCAGAGGTACTATAGAGTACAGTCTCACTGTAGTATGGGGTTAAGACACTATTCTCGAACAGAACAAACAGATAAAAAAGTAAAACAAATAACACACATAAAAAACTAATAAGTCATCAAACTCATCTATGTGACAAGAAAAGTTGTGTTACCTGAAAGGTATTATTTCACAAACTGGCTTCGCTGGTGGCATATTCATAAACAAAGAATTGGTAAAAAACTCTAATCTTCTCCTTGCTTCAAGATTCTTAGGAATATTAGCAGAAGAATCCTTCACTGTAAGAAGGAGGTGCAAGTGCTTCACCTGCTCCTTCTGTGTAAACAAACAAAATACACTGACAATGTAAATGCAAACACACAAAACCAAGCTAAAATGTCATTTGGAAAGAATGTTTTCCTAGGAGCACTTACAAGCTCTGGATCTTTGGGCCATTCTATCCTAGAAAACAACTGACCTTCCTTTCTAGCTCTAGCCAAAATGTTCCATGTATCAAGTTGCTCCCTAGAAAGTGCAAGGATACAACAGATCTTTATGCAATCAAAAAATAAACTGAACTAGTACTTAAACATTTCAAACAATCACACGTGTCCAACCACAAACCTTAAATTAGATGACAGCAGATCATGTGTAACTACCTCATACAGATCCAACAAAGCTTTTGCAGCACCTTTTGCAAGATCTGGAGTTTCATTCTGTATCTGAGAGAACTCAATGTGTTATAAATCCATGAAGCTATAAAAGCAGTATATCAAACTGGCAAACAATATACCAACAGAATAACTCAATCATAGAACTTATTACAATATGATTCCACACAAATGTAGTATACATGCCTGAGAGTCTATGGAATATCAACAAATTTTCCAGGTAGTCTTATCATAAAACATTTAGTTATTATCTGATCAGGAATGCACCACGCATGTCAATACCAATGTGATATGTAGACCAACTAAATTACCTGTACATTGTTGACGATAAGGAAGCCAAACACCATATATCTACTATATTCTAAAGACAGGAACATTGAACAAAAGTATTTTTTCCAGATCCAGTAAAATAGAAATCAACAACTAATCAAAATATATAAATTTCTCCTCCAAAGCAGAGATTTGTTTTTGCAAGAAATACTGCACCACCGTATATGCAAATAAATGCATAAATAACTAAAAATCATTTGGCTCTAAAAGAAGAGAGAAGGAAAACATTAGTCTCAATTTTCGTAAGCTCCATTTCTTTCAAATGAAACTATGAAGCACAAAAAACAAAAAATCTCAGAATTATAATATGATAACTACTAATAATATCAGCAGCATCATTCCAATAAAATACTGATGTATTTAATTTGAGAGTACATATACCAGAAGCCCAGTCAATGCAGTAAATCTTGACTTCACAATTGGAAGCTTCTTAAGATTCAAGGTTATAACAAGTGAACTCTCCAGAATACTGTTGTTAATCTCTCTGAAGATCCTTTCAACCCTGCCACAAAATTATAACAGACACAAATTACAATCATGTGACATCCCTCAAGGAAAGGAAACTTGTGATGTAAATAGTAATTACTAAATTTTTCAACGGGAACTTAGCAAATCAAAACCAAAACAATACAGCAGCTGGAACAACCCATACCAAAGTCTCCCTTCACCATCAACCAGAGAATGTAAATTTTTTTCAATACTGTAGTAGCACTCCTGAACAGCGTATTCCATGTATTCATCCCTGCAAATCCTATTCCAAAGATCGGCCTGAGTATCTTTGCGGTCCAAAGCCAAATCAATAGCCAAAAATATCTGGAAAATGTAATTGTCCAACAAGGGAACTTTAAGTGTAGAGACAGAGGTAGTCAGTTATAAAGTGTTCCAGTAAGTGTTCGTAAGGTTTAACCTTACTGCTTAGAAGAAACAAAGGCCACTGAACTAGTTGTAGACTGCCTATGTTGCTTGGAATAGCAAGCAAGTCCATCTCCCTGGAAAAGCATAATAATTATAAAAATTTTCAGTTAAAAACAAGAAGAAAACATAACATCTTTTTACACCCCAAAGCCCATCAAGAAATTGATATGATACTATTATCTCAGATGTATAGCCCCAGTGGATTTACCTCTCTGGCTCCGGGGTTAAATCCAACCCTTGGAGTTAACAGCCAAAACACACGAAAGAATGCCTCCATAATTTACCTATTACTTATGAAATCTTCCTCACGCAAACTTTTAATTATCTCATTCCAAAATGGAGAAAAGATAGACGCAAAGTCCTTGTTTATTTCCTGAGAAGCCTGCATGAACCGAGCAAAATTGAACATTCAAAATAAAATTTGTCTCATAATCAGAGTGATCATCTATTAGCCAAAAGAAACATGGTCCAGAAACCAAAGGGAAAAAAATTATTACAATTCATTGTTGTGCCAAGTATATCATATGAAATTACCATTTCCAGTTTACCAAAAACTAGGCAGTTAAGCAACAATAATGTTTCTGTGCTTGTTGCAACTCCCTTTGAGAATTAAAGACATCTGCTGGAGCTTAGAAAGAGATATTTTCCAACTGAAATTACTGTCTAGGGGTATTTACTTTAATTACTGCAGTAGATTCCTTGTGATCATAGACATGGCACCCGCCATAAACTTTTTATACATACATTTGTGGGTTAACACGCAAAACTGATGATGTGAAATTAAAAAATTAAAATTCTAAGCAACAAATTCCATCAAAGTTGTAGTTATAAGGAAACAACATAAAATAAATTGCTCACCTGAGATGCTTGTCTGTCAAATTGCACCCCGGAAAAGCAGAATGATTGATAAGTTACTTAAACCTTTCAGTATGGAGGTTGATTAGAAGAATAAAACTTGAGTAGTTGGATTTTATACAAGGGAAGTGTGCTGCCCCGTCAGGGGAACACTCTTCCCGAATGTCTTAAGGCAATACAAATTTAAAATCTATGCCATTGAAACCAAAAGTGCACATTTGGTTTGGGATAATGAGCCGAGAAAGGAATGCCATTCCTTAGTTTGGTTTGGCAAAGATTAAGGCATCTAAGTATCCCATCTCAAGTACCATTTTTCGCTTGCTCTTGCAAAAAAAAAGGGGGGGGGGGGAGGGGGGGGGGGGTGAAAGAAAGAAAGAAAAGAGGAAAAAGGGGCTACCTTGTTGCTTGCTGAGAAACAAGATTCTTAACAAAGGCTTCTGGGAAGCTTTCAAAACGTTTATGCACCATTTCAATTGAATGAATCTGCCATAAATCAACATTAACCAATTGACATGACAAGGACAGTGATGAAGAACAATTTCCACTTAGAAATAAACAATTATAAATAAGAACATTAATACCTCGCCTAACCGAGCCCGTGCACCCATTACCCCACCAACAATTGCTGACAAGACAGTATACCAAATGTGGATGTCCATGAGATATATCTGGCGAATAGAAAATGTTAAGGAGCTTCAATATTGCATAATATAATGATAGAATACTGATAAAATTGACCATTTCCCATGGTCTATCAGTCCAACAAAGGGTAGAGGGGGAAAATTAGGCATTCCAGATGCTAGGCATATAAGCATAGATGCTATATATCCAATCAGTAATTTGAAATGTTTCATCCCATGTACTTCTTATGATCAATTATCAAAAGGCACATATAACTTTTAATGAAGACAGTAATATAAATATCAGCCAGGAAGCAAATGCTGAATTATTTACCACATATATAAAGCTGAAGAAAATTGAAAACACTCACAGCAACAACAGGAGCCCATAGGCTAACTCCGGTCAAGGCATTGTCATTATCTGGCAAAATTACACAATAATTAGTAACAAACACCAACTTTAATTCAAGAAAAAGAAACCAAGATTAAATATTGAAGGTTATTCACAATATTTACATCGAGATAAAAGAAAGCTCAAATAGATGAAAAGAATTTTGCAAATTGTCACACTAACTGCACCAAAGGTTATTCACAATATGCACACCAAGATAAAAGAAAAGTTGAAGAATCATGGTAAAAACACAGCTTCAAAAGCTATTTTGTGCATATTATCCAAGAAAAAGAACATTGAACAAAGGGTTCCCCAGAGTTTAATGGCTTGACGACAAGGGCCTGCAAGCCACTTGTCAATTGTTAATATGTACTCCGTATATTTGAACAGAGGGGAAACTTGCTGGTATTTTGACTAAAACGGTCTAGCTACTCACTTGTTCCAAACATTACTAGCAAACTGACCTTGAGGGGGAGTGTCGGCAAAATTCTTATTCTCAATGAAAGAGGAAAAGCTTTTTCTTTCCTTATTTTCTGAGGTTAGGTATAGGTTTTATAATTCTAGTTTAGGCAGATTTCCTTGTATGTTTAGGTTTCCTTCTATTTTTTGGTGTGTAGGGCAACTCTATAAATATTGTACATATTCTTTTCTTTTGAAGAAATAAGAAAAAATCAGACTTACTGACAATTAGATTAAAAAGTGAGCATCCATTCCACCAGGTAGTTAAATTATTATTGCATAACATGGTGAACATTACTTTTCTAAATTAGGTCAGCCTGATCTCATCATGTTAGACACGGATAGAAAAAAAACCATGGCAAGCAAGACTTTCACTGAAAATGAGGATTGATGAATGATGTGCTATCTTAGAGCAAGAAATTGCAAATAAAAAAATAAGAAAAAAAAAATAGCTTGGGCCTTATTTAGTTCCCTTTAACACGTGTCAAAAATCTTCATCATTAATCTTAATTGGCAAGATAAACAAGAACATAAATCAATGGCTAACAGTAATAAACTTACTCTTTGAGACCAAATCATGCCATGAGTATGTAAGAGATGACATGCCGACTATGATCTTAGTGGGTTCAATGAGAGGTCTGATCTGCAACATGATAATGATAAATGTTAGTGAGACAAGAAATATGTAAACCTTTCCATATGTTCAAGTGATACACTGACATCCAAGAACAAAAACCAATCCTTGCCTGGAGAAAGTATGTAAATGCGAACTTGCAAATAAAGATCACCAACCAAAAAAGCACATACCTGCAAAAACAGAATTAGAAATCGATAAAAGTTTATCCACTCAAAAGATAACTAGAGGTTTTTTCATGATTCGACAGTGGCATGATCAAAAATCAAGTAGCATGTCATCTGGTCGTTAGTCCACTCTTGAACAACAGTAAACCATAGAAATCAATGAGAAGCCCTTTTCGTTACGAAATTAAACATTGTTTATATACAAATTGTCTGATCTAGGAATAAAATACAGGACTGAAATTCGACAAGTACATAATACATGAATTGTATTCATCATTCACATCACATTTCAAATTTATTCACAATTGAATATATGTTTCCCAGCAAATATATATGTATATGTATATCCTCATACAAACAACAACAGCTTCACAAATTATTCTTGGCCAAAGCAACGGTATGGATTCTCTAGCTGCTGAAACTGCAGAGAAGATATAAGAAACATCCACAGAAAAGACTTAAACGGTAACTATTGTCCAAATAACAAACAATAAAAAAATTCCCACTTTTAACAGACATAAGAACAAACCTGCAGTAGTCACTAAACCTCTCAAAAAGGCCTCTTCCAACATAGTATCGCTCCTGAAATATTAAAATTAATTTATCAGAGAAAAATTGAAATATTTGGCAATCATTTCTTGATAGGATAAATTAAACAGAAGAATACCTGATAAATCCATTTAAAAAATTGAAAGAATGATTGATCAGACATTTCAGACAATGCATGACATGCTTGACATTTAAGTAACAAAGCAAAGACCATGCGAACAGCAGCATAAACACCCAATGCAAGTATATATATCCGAAAATAATTTGAATTCGAGTGTTGCTGATTTTGTTCCTGCAGAACCTTCCTGCAATTTATTAAAACAAAACAAAACATGAATATATATAATTCAATGCGAATAGATAACTAAAGAAAGCCTGTTATAGAAGAAATAGCTAAGACCCACAAGTAAACATATGTTACAGACACCGAGGCCAAGCCACACCAGAAAAACCTAATAACTAGCCTTGAGATTGCCATGCCTCTTGCTGTGGCATATGCGCCAAACATAAGCAACACATCTAAACAACCTACAAGAGCAGCAAAAGATAAATTAATGAACAGGGAACTTAACAACACTCAAGACTAAGATCTGCAACTGAATTCACAACTGAATGGCCACGTGGAAAAATAGATAGCTTACTCTCTATGAAGTTCATGATTGCAAATGTTGGCCCAATGCTAAGTATTAACTTAAAGGTGTTCAAATTAATATTCTCGTTTTTGAAGGCTATTATTGTCAAAACCTGTACGCAAAAGAAAAAAATACGAACAAAGTTGATTTTAGAGTTAAACAAGCCACATTAAAAATTATGCAGTGGTACTATGTGGAAGGACAAAATCAACCTGAAACATAACAACCAAAAAGATCCAGAGACGATGAAAACTTCGATACAAGTGAAGGAATGTTCGATGCTCTACAAAAGTGCTTTTTCCGGTCTGCCAATGCACATGAGAAGATAAAAGAAATTGTTCAAAATCAGTGTCTCCCCATAGAAACAAAGGTAAAAGCAGCCAATATAAACCAACAGTTGCAAGTAATGATAATCAGGAAACTTAACTATTTCTTACATGCCTCAAGTAACACTTGACAAAATAAATTTCAATTTATAAATCAACAACAGACTGCCAATGGACTAAACATTGTCATATAACTCTCATCAAAAGAATATCATATTGATAAACAAAACACGGACAAAACCAACAGACTGTTGTAAACTGGTAAAACCTCTTAGGGTTGTACAAGAGATCTGGGGTTCGTATCCGGCACACATTAAAGATGTGGAGGGGTTCGGAAGATATATTTCATAAAACATACTATTCATTAGAAATATAGTGAGGGCTTTAAGTAGATCTCTTCATGCTTTAAAGAATTATAAAATAAATCAGTCAAAATATATTTATGTTGAATTACAAAAATAGAAATTTTAAAAGAAATTTACTTTAAATAAGTCACCTTAGTTTTTCAAATACTCAGCAGGTTACAGTTATTCTTAACCTTGATAACAGGGATGTAACTTTAACTTTCAAGCTAGAGATCCCATAATATTTACAGAAACCATTTAAATCAACAACCATGTAGGTATACAGTCAAGAAAATCAGGATTAAAGGTTTTTGGAGGTTGACTTGTACCGCAGGCCATGTTAAACACTGGATTCCAGACCAATATCGTCATCTAAAACAAAAATTTTGAGAAAAATTTCCATGTCTTGAATAATATACAAGAGAAAACTGTAAGAAAGATAAGAGGCATTCATAAATTTTTAGCAGACACTAACCCTTTTCCACTTTTTAGGCTTCAACAGAAATGGTGATTCTTTCCTCATGGGCCATCTTAATTCAAAGCAAGCAGGTGACCTGCATATATAATAAATGAGTATACAGATACAAGAAAAACTACCAAACAAGAGAATTATAAAATTTTTAAGAAATAAACCAAAAATATTCATTGAAGTCGTCATAATTCCGCCATGCTGAATGTGCAGCTTTTCCATTGTTATTTCTAGCAGCTTCCTGTGAACATCCGCGTAATAAAATAATTTATTACTAACTTGAATGAAAAGTGTAAATATCACAACAAAAATCGATAAAAAGATCTCGAAAATAGGTATGAGATTTAACACTTGTTTAATTAAATTATTCTAGACAAGTAAATTTCTTGAAATGATTTTTCACAACAGACAAGTCCAGAAAATCGAGTCTCAAGCATCAAAAAGCAGAAGAATAACAGCAATAGGGAAAAAAATTTCAACTAACAATTCAACTGGATGGCCAATCAATATAGCAATAACTGCAAAAAATCAGATCTTTATCAATATGGACAGCTAAGAATGTTTTACAGAAAACCAATAAAAGATTAATTATTAAAAAAAAAAAAAACAAAGTTGAAGGATATGGTAAATTCCTGGCGGTAACAAGAATTTAATTTTGAAACAAAGCCTTGAAGATATCAATCCACCTTATGCTGTATTGGAGTCCAAGGACTTAGCTCAAGGTGATCCAAGGTCCAGTTCATGAAGAGTAGCAGGTGTGCTACAGGGAACTAAATGAAAGCTTAAAAAGAACCTCATCGAAAAAGGGCAACAGAGAATGTTGATAATTAGTTTCTCCAATGTCCCATAGCTTTAAAATTGTGGAATAGCCATTTTTTGGCTGCTAAGTTATCTTGGGTGATTCCACGTTCTTGTGCTACCATAATTTTAGATAATTTTTGTGCATTTGGGAGCCAACTCTGCTGTGGAATACTGGTAATTTAGCAATTTTTTGGGTTATTCAGTTGGAAAGGAATAAGAGAATTTTTAGGAGGATGCTAAGATTTTGGGGAACAAGTTTCATTTTCTTGCTTCCCATTGAGCATCAACTCAATAGAGTTCAAGGATATTCCATTCTTTTTTATTAAGAAAATTGGAAAGGTGTTGTTAGATGAGTGTTGTTCTTATATATTTTCTTTCTGTAATGATTTTCTTTTTTCTGTTGACTTCTGTTCTACCCTCTTGCATGTATCTTTTGAATAAATTTTCTTGTCTGAACACCCTCCTCACAACCCAAAAGAAAAGGTTGAATCTCATGGCACAACTTTAAAGAGAAAATAAATACAGAAATCAAAGTCTAATAACTGACAGGATTTAAAGTAAGACCATAAAAACTCAAGTTTCAAAATGTTATTATATTGCATATTTCAGGACAAATGTGGATATTAGAAAGAAACAGGGCAACATCTTCAATAAACATACAAGCTTTGATTTACTTTTCCCCATACAAAACCAAAAAAACAAAAGAAAGAAAAACTTTAGTTAAAAGAAGGCATATACAAAACAGTGAACAAGATGTCCATGAAACAGAGACATTTTGAAAGATCACAAAAATGATGTACAATTGGCACTACCAATCAGCTGTCAAAGATGATCTACACACGCACACTTTGATTGATAAAAAATAGACTTGAGTTCTAACTTTTGCAAACAAGAGAATGTAATATAATTTAGAGTTTCATAAACTGCATATAAAATATTATTTAAGAAAGAAAATAAAACTGACCGCTGCCATCGTTTCATACATAGGACAGATAATTTTGTCAAGAAAGGACACAGAACCATTGTCTGTTATGCAACTGGGAGCAGGATTAGCCTCTCCATGGTCCAATATTGCATCCAACTCTTTTGCCATCTGCAAAGCCACAATCACCATTGTTGACATTTATGATAAAAGCTCAAAACTATTTAAACTTAAACTTCCATGCAAACTGTTTTATGCAAGATACTTTCAGACAGCAAAAGCCATGTCCAGGCATAAGTTCATGGAGTATAAAGAATAGTTAAAAATTTTTTACAGCAAGGGGAGAGAGAATGACCAAAAAGGATAGCTTCTAAGCCAGCAGCTTCTTGAGCAAGTAAATACCTAAATCCCAAGGATATATCTCGTTGAGGGACTTGCAAAATACTTTTCGAGCCACTTCTAGCTTATCTACAACTATTGAGTGATTCCTATGTACTTACCATGATGTTAGACTATTTATCTACGTTCTCTCTATTTTATGCTACACACAGCTGCCTAACAGCTTTGCACTAGCATACTGACTCATACAAACACAAAAGACTAACCAAAAACGGTCAGTTTGTTTCAATTTAATATTCAGACTAAAGAAAAGGAGAAAACTAAATGCACTCATTTCAATGGCAGATTCATTTCATACATGGTCAAGTCTCAAAATAGTCTCTGTCAAAGGATTATCAAGTTTGCACAGGCAACTGATTGGCACCATAGAACTGCCTTAACGTAAGATTACAACAGAAGAGGATACGAAAGAGGAGTTTTCAAATAATGACAGAACAGAGCAAGCAGAAAGATCCAGCAGACAACTAGTAAGCACTGATAAAGCAAGGAAGCTTACATGGTGGAATATATAGCAAATACATTCAGGAAGAAAACGGACATTTGCAGCTTCTCCCCATATAAGAAAGTACAAAGAAACCAGAAAAAGCTTCCTGTCCCTATTGATTGCTTGTAAACTGTGGGAAACAAATTTAAACTTCAATTATGTGGTGTACAAGGTAACCAAGTATACAAGGTAACAGCAAGTTGCAGAAGTGACCTGTTCCATGCAAGGCGTAACCGTAAATATTTGCACCACTTGATGTAGTTATCCATCACCTTTAAGAAAACATCATTGATTGCTTTCTCATCTATTTTCTGTACATGATGAAAAAAATATATATATCAAAGAGATTATCAGTTGGATTCATGTAACAAGAAAAAAAAAAAAAAAAACAGTATACTTTTAATGCACTATCAGAAACTAGAAGTAACTGAGCAACAGAACTTGACTCGCCCACAACATAACAAACAAAACAAATACTCCCCAATACCACTTAGTAACTTCAATAAAGAATAGCTCAGATGCAAACAAAGAATACATGCACACTCAATTGCTATCTGAAGATGCCTTTTGATCAGGTCTTTAATAACACTTGACTTCAAAAGCAAGAACTTATAGATTACAGAACTTTCTAGAATTGTGAGTCATATTATTACAGCTTCTTTTAATCAAACCATCAAGGTTCAATTTCTAATCTTCTTGGTGAATATAAGCAACTAACCAACCATACAAGCATGACATCCCACATTGCTAAAACTGTTCAACAACACTATTGAAGCTTATAAAGTTTGTCAGAAGTTCTCGGTATGGAATAAAGCTACTAATTTCAAGCACAAGGGAAATAAAAAATAGTTTCACTGCACTAAAGCAAAAACAAATAACAAAAGATTGCAAATTGATCAATATGGTTTTAAAAAAAATTATTTTTTTCACTTAAAAAAAATAGATGTTTATATTAAAAAAAGATAGCTAAGAATGTGAACAAACTATCCATTTAGAGATATATACAAGGTATTTAATAAAATAAACCAAACTAATTAGGGTCTAGTAATATAATAAAGCTGAAAGCATATGAAATCTAAAGTGTACAACAAAGCTCAATAACTAGAAAGGAACAAAGTGGTAACTTGGATAATATGAAACATTACTGGATCGACATCCACAAGTATGCGAAGTCGAGCCTGTGCATTTGCTACAGTAAGGGCAACATTCTTGTGCTGGTTCCTTGTGTTGTCTTTCTGAAAGTTAAAGAATCAAAGTGAAATAACCAGTCAACTACCCAGAAAGAATAAACAAGATGCACATAAGAATGCATCAACTGCAGCCAAACAAGAGAATCATTCATGTAAGATAGTGGTCCATAATAAATCCCCCATCTCATAGACACTATTACAATCCTAAATTTTAAGCCTGCGGGAAGGGGACAAGTCCCACTTAACTACTAACGTCTCAGGGCAAAAAATGCAGAAACACATGTATACATGCACAACTATGCATACAGCATACACTCATGACCCTGTTTGCGTAATCAATTACTGAAGTTCTAAACAAAGTCAGTTCTTAACTGCATCTTTCAACTGGGACAACAATCATAACAATCCAATCTCTGGAAGATGACATTACATTCAAAGCTACCACTCCCCTCAAATCTCTCTGTCAACATTTACAATATATCCAGCATCAAGAATGCCAAAAATGCAGTAATATGGATTCCTTGCATCCTCCACCATTCATCTCAATGTACATGCAATTCATATACTTGTCTGTAGTTTAAATTGTGCACCATATTGGAAGTAACTTTCCCTCCATTGTTTTCTGCTTGACAGATCAATAACAAACAAAACGTGACATGTACACCACAACCACAATTTTTCTCATGCACCTTGCTAATAGTGCAAGGACAAGTAATTTATCACTCCGACAGTATTTAATGAACTTACATCTAAGAAAAAGATTCATTTAAGGAGCAAATTCATTAGTATATCAAAAACAAAGAAATAAGTAAAAGAGATAAGTCATCAAAAAATAGAATCTTAGAAAAGACTAAATCACAAAGATAAACCCAAAACTACTAAAACGCAAGATGATACAATTCACAAGCAAAACTGAATTCTGTGAGAAGTGCAATCTTTACCTACTATTAAATAATATCCAAGAATAGATGGGGGGGAAAAAAATCGTATGCGAACCTGAAAACCAAAGACATACTCCAGAAGATCAAACATGTCTGCATCCCGCTGTCCAGAAATTTCAAAATTGGTGGGCAGTCTAGGAAACTGATCAGTATATCTAATTGCAGATATTGTACCTCTAACCTGCACAAATTTCCCACCTTATGAAACTGAGTTATTAATGCTTTCAAAATAATGCAGCCTGGAGAAAATGTGCACTTAGTGTAAAACAAGGTGGTCATAGCATTTAATGCACGCAAAGATGTCTAATTATAAGCCTTTCAGGTCATCAATTTGAAAAAAAAAAAAATAGAAACAAACTACATATTAACAGGCAAAAAGGTAAAAAGTGGACCAGATATCCTCTGAACCACCCAAAAAATCCTAAAAAGTGGTATAAAAAAATTTCTATACACCAACAAAAATCAGTTTCAGTCCCCTACTGCAAATACTGGTCTTTAGACATTCGAACTATCCTAGCCTCCCAACTAAGATGAAAGTAATATCTTGAAATTCCCTGCAACAGAAGCCCAAATGGCTGCCAAAAGAACTTTTGTCCGACAAGCAAGAGACCGAATCTTTTCTCTTACCTCTGCTGAAGGCATTGTCCAAAGTTAGCTAAAGCTATGAAACAATACAGCTAAAGAGCAAGCAGGAAAAGAGAATGTAATATATCTCAATCAAAATTTTCCAACCTCAGGGAAAACTCCAATAGCATTGGTTAATGTTGGTGCTTCCAAAGGAACAATATTGTAGGGTGTAAGTTCCCCAGATAAGATTGCATCAGCTGTTTTGATTCGTTGTAGCTGAAACCACAGAACAGAAGTTATTCAATGCACACTTTCACTCATAAGAGGTACAGATTCATTTTCTAAATTGTCAAAGATCTATCTAGCTGAGATACAACAAACTGCTATATAAGCCAGGAAGAGACTGCTCAAAATAGTTAGCAGCATTGGTTCCAAGTCAACTGTACCACTGTTCATCTGATGTTTAGTGGATGTAAACCAATAAAAGTAGAGGATTCAATTTGGTATGCTATAAGCTGAATATAGCAATTTATGAACACATAGGTTATAGATCACTGATAAAAATTGCAAGTATTATCTAATAGATAAAATCAAGAATTCAAAATAACATGTAGTATATTCATCAACATCACATTCAAAGGAAGGCAGCAGACAAATACCTCCTCTTCAATGAGTCTCCCAACCCCATCAGGATCCTCATCTTTGCTAAGGGCTTCCAAAACCTCGACTAAGGCCCTCAAGGTACCAATTACCTTTCTCATTTCTAAAGATCTTAATCCCAACCTGAAACAATAGAACTTGCAGTGATTATGTAGTGAAAGCATGACACAGAGAAACATTAAGCATTTGCTCTGTTTTTCACATGTCTATCCATGATGCAAACATCCTTTCTCTTTGAATGTGACTAAAGAGAAATCCAGGTTACAATGTGGCTATATAAATAATGGTGTTTTTAGCATTTGTAGGAAATGCCTTCAAGCAGTATAACTGTAAAAACCAGTTGAAATCACTTTTTGACAATTGCCTAGCAGGTGCTTTTCAAAAAATTATTGCAATTGCTTCTCACCAGTATTTACAAACAAATATTAAAAATATAGATACAAGAAGCTTTTTCCTGTTTGTATGACCATGTCAAAAGCACTCCTAAGTGAAATGCAAAATTATCCCATGAAAATCATTTACACTACTGCTTTGCATTAATAAATAAAGATGTTATCTAGCCAGAATTGTAAAATCCTAAAGACAGTATATCCCACTCAAAGCAAGAAACAAACCGAGTATCCAGTCTTTACTATTTTCTACCAAAAACAAAAAGGATAAGGGAATCCCACTCAAAGCATTTGAAGTTTATGTCCCACAAAAGTAAAAAAGACCACATTGACAAGGATGAATATCCGAAGGGATGTGATTCCAAGACTTGCATAAAACTAATATAGAATCGCAATAGATGTAACATTACACTCAAAACATATCCAATATCGCCAAGGTTAAACAGTAGCATTGAATACTACACTACAGATCTGCACAAAGAATTTACATACCAAAATAAACTGTATAAAATGACTTCAAAACCCTCTAATTTAGTTAATGCAACAATTTTCATTTTTCTGCATGGATTGACAGTAGATGTTTCATCAAGATAGATGCATCCATTGAAAGAACATTATGGCCTTGGTTCCAAAATGCAATATTTAGTATCTCTGTTAAGGGGAAAAACAAATCAAATCCCATTTAATTTGCTAGCTAATGCCAAAAATATGCCAGGCAGAAGAAGTTGACCATACTCTCCCAGGTTTGTAGAAAAAGTTCCAGACTCCCGCAAATTCTGTTCTTGTCTTTGCACATCATCCACTCTATGTTGTCTCTTGTAGAGGTTGTAAATTTCCCACAATTGTTCAATGTCTTGATTACGATCTATTTGGGCAAAATCCTTTTTGGCAAATTTTTGCTGCAACAAAATGTCGACTCCTAATTAGTAAAAGTAGGTATTTGAAAAATACTGCAGCAGAATTTGCCCTGAGGACTAGCAAGACAAGGTATTCAATGGTGTCTGACAATGTATTTGAAATGGCAAAACCGTAAAGTTCAAGCTAAATCATATTAGATGTTACTGTCAATTACACAATTTGTTATGCCTTAATCATAGACATCAAACCAGTCTTGAATTGAAGAACACCTCTACCATCACTGTTTGGATCCAAATTTTGAGCCATAGAATATGCTTGCTCACATACTAAGATTGAAACAAAAGGACTTGTGTTAGCAAGCCATCACATTTCAATTATTATAAAATAAAAGAATAAATAAATAAAAATCGAACATCATAAATATATAATCTAAATAAAAACCAAACATCATAAATCATATAATCTAACAAAATCTTTGAAATCTCCACTCAAAGAAATAAACAAGTCACAGGAAATAATCTTCACAAATGATCATCTGCAGTAGGAAACATGACCACGGACAACAGGGACATCAGGATAGGCCTCTCAACTACTGTTCAAGTTGAAACAAAAAATGGCACAAGACTGACCAACAAATTCATATATCACTATTCAAATAGGGAAGATATTAACAAGGATGCTCTTTCCCCCCCTTTTGTTTAGTTAGGAAACTAAAGAAATTTATTAGAATGAAAGAGAAGATACAGGAGTGGACCAAAGGTCCACTAGCCAACAAAAACAGCCTATAAAAGCTACCTGTTGACTATACATATCCATATCCCAAAATGGTAATATACACTCCCCAAAATTTACAAAAAGCAAAAGGAGCCTCAATAAATAAAATTAACTGAAGACTCCTTCCCAATTGATATTAATGAAAAAGAGAGAAGACATTCAAAATCCTTAGAGATCAAGACCCAAAGAGAAACAAAAAATAAAAGTCCCATAACCTGATAACATCTTCTTCTTAGTTTTCTTCAAAATAAGGCTATTTCATTCTAGCCAAATTGCCCACAATAAAGCAGGGGTTACACATTTCCATAAAGTCTTAGCTTTTCTACCTTTTCCAAAAGTAAAATATCTCAATTAATAAGGCATAGCAAGAAGCTAGAATGATTGAAAAAAAATTAGCTTCCTTGCGTACTTGGAACCATACAGAGGATGAAATTTTACAATGAAGAAAGAGATGATAATACTCAAGGATGCTATTGGTCCTTAGGGTTCAGAAACAAATTCTACCCGTAAAACATCTTAAATCACTGGCCAGTTTTGGGTAAGTTCAGAAAATGAAAGAACACTGGCTTTAGAACAAGACAGTAAAGCTCCTTGTATGCTATTTTTCATATAACTACTGCTTATCTGCAGTCATATAAATGCTGACCTAGGGAAATTAATTTTCATAGAACTACCTGTATGATCTTAATCCTAGTTAAATAACCTAATTCTGATAGAACCATCTGAGTGGAAAAATACCAAGTTGCAAACATTTTGGTTACAAGGGATAGATAATGAACTCCAGATGGACAAACCAACAAACTAGAATACGGCTAATTCCAACCTGCCACTTAGCATCTTCCAAGAGTGGTGTCTTCCATTTTTTTAGCCTAAGAAAACTTAAACTCAAATTCAACACACATGACTGAAACCAGACTAAAAATAACAGGTTAGCAGATATCAAGATCCAACAGATCCTGAATAGTTTTCTCATTCAAAACCAATCCTGTATAATTGTACCTAAGTTTATATCAGATCGCCAATTTAGATTTATCATAAGTCAAATTAGAAGGTCGGGTACTTAGCCTACTTCAGAAGCAAAGAATACAAATCTTGAGCAGGAAATGCTTGGAAGGATACATTTTATGAACAAACCTACTGCAGCATAAAATACAATAGAAACATAAATTCAGATTATCAAGAAACTGAATTAAACTCTCTACAAGACTCATTTATCTTTAGCTTTGATAGCCAAGCTGTTTCTAATTTATGCTCAAATTCAAAATCCAGATAGATTTTCTCTTCAAACCAACACCAACTGCATTTAATATGAATCAATTTCAGTCCAGACCTATGTTTTACACTCCTATTGGCGCTAAATCAGAAATTCAAAAATAGAGCTACTATTTCTGACGGCTGTTTTCTACTCCAGCTATTCCAAGAAGCGTTAAGTTTAGGCCAGACTATTTCCTTCTCTCCGATCATTCCTAAACATGCAGCATAACAAGACAAGTGCTTAAATGCTTTCCTAAACATGAAGTATAACAACACAAGTGATAAACTTCAGCTGGTATGCATCAAGAAAAAAATCAATCTAAATGCAGCATCGACAATTTGTATATTCAGACATGTAGTTTATCGGAAAATAGCCTTGTAATTGTGGTATTCTAACATTGAAATATTAAAATCGAGTAATAAATAATTAGCTCCACATATCTCATATCTTAATTAGCTCAACACAGCTCATAAGACAAATTAACACCAAACAAATTTCAGAAAACAAACTGATTAAACATCAAAACAATTAAGCACCATCCAAGAAAATAGAAATATAATAGAAGAAAAACTTACGTATCCTAGCAACATTTGGATTCTCGTCTTCAATCTCATTTGCAGCCTGTAAGATTGCTTCGATGTTAGAGGCACGAACGAGCGACGGTGGAACCGCACCGGCGATGCCGCTGGCGGTTCTCCCGTGTCGTTTGCCCGCATTTCTCAGTTGCTCTCTGTTCAACGTGGCTCGCACCAGTCGGCCCCAGTTATCGTAAACCTTAGCCATCGAATCTGACGATTCGACACCCTAGGTTTCATACAGGGAAAGATCCTGCGCGGTTCTTGTCGAGTCGGATATATGCAAATTTGGATTCTTCTTTCAAGCTAATTACGGGAAGATGAACAGTGTACTGTGACAGGGAAACGAAAAAATCGCGGGATAAGTAAAGGAGAACGGTCGCGTGTGAAATAACAGTTATTTCCTCCATTAGGAGCCGTCGATGAATTCAAATCGACGGCCTTAAGGTTTTCTAGAGTGATTTCAATCACCAATTGGCATATTACATGGACAGTCCACAGTAACCTTATCCAGTGAAATAACGATGACTGGATGTCCTTTGGTACTTCAGAGCGCGTAAATTTCAAAAGACGACTTAAGCCTTAAGAATCCGGAGCTTGACTCCTGGCCAATAGACAAATTGCGGCCTTCCTTGAATTTGTCATTCGTAAATTATTTCTACTGGACGTTAAACATTTAAGTATCGATATAATGTTTCCCTGACTCTAATCAACTTTATTGAGCTTTTAGATTTTACATTTCGTAGCTTTATACAACCGACAAAGTCTGAGAAGATTGATCATTTGCACTTATCATAATAAATCTAATAAAATTATTTAATTAACAAAATAAAATAAATTTATTTATTAATAATAAATAAATAATTTATTATTTAATTTATATAATAAAAAATTTATAAAATATTTTTTTAATATTTTTATTAATAAATAATTTTATTATATTAATAATATTAATATAATAATATAAATTTTATTAAAAAATTTCACGTTAATAAAAAAAATTTACTTTTTAATTAAATAATTACATCAATAAATTTTTTAAAGTTTCGACTAAAACATTAATAATGAGAGGACTATTCTTCACAACTAGTGTTAAAAAGGGCCAATCAATTGTGTGATCAAGAGTAATTGTAACTCGGTATTTTATTTAGATAATTGAAGGCCTGTCAAATTTAGAATGAGTATCACTTTTTTTTTACAATAAAATTTTGCATATTGTTTTTTAAATTATTAATAAATAATAACATAGATTGCAAGTTTGGACTTGCCACAAGACCAATTACCAACATGCGAACAATTTTGGAGTTGGGATGGGCCTCCCCAGCCCATATTCACTTTTAGCTTGGATTGACATGATCCAAGTTGCAGTCTTGTAGACTGCTAACAAAACAATGAAGCGTGAATGCACCCCGACTGTGCTATATTTGGATTTGGTGCGGGAGTTCGCATGTGCGCACAGGAGACAGGGCTTGCACACCCAAATTTTCTTGAAAATTTTTAATTGATAAAGCTTTTCCACACCTGCAAAGTCTAGCTCAAAATTTTCTTGGGGAAAAAGCGAGAAAAAAAAAGAACTCTCATCAATTTGTAGGTGCGCGTTTACTCCTTTTCTCCCAAATTTGCTCAACTGCAATTTTTTTTCCTTTGCTTTATGGGATTTTTGCTAAATTCATGGAAATTGTGATGGTGAAATTGGGTTAACATTTGGTAGATTGAATAAATTATTGTAACGCATGCAAATTGTTTGATTAAATGCTTGCGACGGTATTGTTGAAATAAAGTTTCGTATTTTATTTCATACATTGCTGCCTCGAAGACGAGTTTCTGATTGCTGTATATTAATTTCAATACTGTATGTGGATTTGGTCAGCCATTTTTAAGTTTTTGTTGGTAATTTTTCTTTAAACTCGCGTAAAGGATTAAAAGTGGTTTTTTTTACTTTAAATCAACATAAAAGTGGTAATTTTTCCAAATTACTCAACGAATTAAAGCGGCGCTGATTGCATTGGCAAAAAGACGGTTACTTGTAGTATAGAAGCCAAAAACGGACCGTTTTGAGCTTCAGCTCCTCCGCGTTCTCTCTCAAAATTTTAGATCGGAAACCTAACACAATTCACTCCGGTTACCTGCTCAGCACCACAAGTAAGTTGACTAGAAGCCACTGATTTTGACTAAGATCCCATGTATTGATTTTATTTTTGAGAATTACTGTCTAAAATTTCCTTTCAGTGAAATTTAACGTGCATATTTTAGGAACTTAACTGATGGTATTTTGGGATAACGAAAGAAATGAGGATATGGGATTACGAAAGAATCATGATCTATGTTGTGAATTTAGCAATGAGCGGAAAATTCAATATTATTACCGGAATAATCTGTTTTTACACCTATGCACGCATTTAATTTATTGTACGCAGCCGAATGTCACTTTCCTCTGTTCTGCACTTCAATTGGGTGTTCAATGGCAGGAGATCACTGTTGATTGCTAGCTTACGTCCCCTTGTTTAGGTTGATTCTGCAAATTTTGGTGTTATTCTATAATGTTTATGTTATGTTTAAAGATTTGTTAATATGGTGTGATAGTATGTAAGACCACTCAACTCTAATGGCCTTTTTAAGCTTTTTTCAGATAGTTATGGCATACTCAGAACCTGCAAGTTCAGAGAGGGAGGCAATGCAAGTCAATGCTGCTCCAAGGAAACCCCGGATTTTACTTGCTGCAAGTGGAAGTGTAGCCGCCATAAAATTTGGGAATCTGTGCCATTGTTTTTCTGAGTGGGCAGAAGTGAGAGCAGTGGCTACAAAGTCCTCTCTACACTTCATTGACAGGGCATCACTTCCCAAGGACGTGATCTTTTACACAGATGAGGATGAATGGTCTAGTTGGAAGAAGATAGGCGATAGCGTCCTTCACATTGAGCTCCGCAGATGGGCTGATATTATGGTTATTGCCCCATTGTCAGCAAACACACTTGGCAAGGTGATTTATTTATTTCCCTTTTGCTTTTGTGTATGCAAGCAATTTTTAAAATTGTGCATAGTAAGCGGAATTCTCTATCCTCCTACATACAGGCTGAGAATGAAATTTCTTGACTGCCTTTTGCACATTCTCAGTTTCCATATATTTGTTATTTTGCCCTGACAACTAATTTGTGGATATCTGCTGTAGATTGCTGGTGGACTGTGTGACAATCTGCTAACATGCATTGTGCGAGCATGGGACTACAGTAAACCACTTTTTGTTGCCCCTGCTATGAACACTTTCATGTGGAACAATCCTTTCACAGAGCGGCATCTTATGTCAATTGATGAGCTGGGAATTTCTCTCATCCCACCTGTTTCAAAAAGGTTGGCTTGCGGTGATTATGGAAATGGTGCAATGGCTGAACCTTCTTTGATCTACTCAACTGTGAGACTATTTGCAGAGTCAAGGAATCAATCAGGTGATGGAAGAGTTGGTTAATTTAGTGTGCTTGGAATGCTGAATATTTGTTGTCTAGGTCCATCATTCCCTTTTTGGGTACACCGTTGTTCTTACTTGTGTTTTACTTTGTGGATTCAGCTTACTTTACATGTAGACATGCATACCCCGTTACTTTATTCGATGCATATACCATCGCTGATGGTTTTAACCACTTGGTAATCTAGTTGATCAAGCGCGTTATTGATATTGCTATATCTGCATTATCGCGTTCCAAAATTTATTCCACAAATGCTTTGGTTATGTGATTATGGCACAGTTATGTGTGTCTGCCTTTATTCTCCCCACTGTTGCACTGCAATTCATTCTTTTGATTTGAAATAAAACAGAGATACTTCTTATGCTCGCTTGAAATGTATTTTATATTGTACTTCAGCTTTCAGTCCACAAGTGAAAAGGGAGGCCATCCCTAAACATTCCCATGGGACTACACTTCGTTTTTCTTCGCACGGCCATTTAACAGGTCGATCTTCTGGTGGGAGGGGGAGGGTGTAATACTTGGGTGTCCTCATTTATACTACATTGTCCAAATCGTGCATTGTATCTGCAGTCTGCCTCTGATAATGCAATTTACGAGAGAGT
Organism: Khaya senegalensis; assembly: GCA_032402905.1. Lineage (NCBI taxonomy): Eukaryota > Viridiplantae > Streptophyta > Magnoliopsida > Sapindales > Meliaceae > Khaya > Khaya senegalensis. The sequence continues at coordinate 8,106,975 of CP135557.1, read as the reverse complement.
AGTTTTTACATGCTTGACTGTCGGTTGCATAATCTTAGTTAACTGAAATTCGCCGTTCAAACAGTTAGGCGAGGGGAGATGCCCATTTAAGTCCTCAACTAAACACAATGTTTTCTTCCAACCACTCCATCTCCGCGACCTCAAAATTTATAACTCCCCCATCTCATTAAATGACGTTCCATCCATATCCTATTAGCTGCCTGTAGTTGTACGTCATTAGTGTTCATCACATCCAATTTAATTTTTTGTGGGTTGGATTTGAACACCAGTACGTGATTGACACAGACATATACTGGCAATCATTTAAGTAATTGAACTTCTAAAAGGCGTACTTTACAAAAGAAAGTGCGAAATATAGGAACACACTTTGGATCGATGCACCCTAAAAATTACTGATTTTAGTCTTTTCAGGGTGGAACGTCTTCTCGTATTAGTTGAAGTGTAACAATGCACGATTCTTGGAAAAGACACTAGAATATAGAGTGGCAATTCATGACTTTATCAAAAAAAAAAAAAATCATGACAATTTGAATAGTAATATTAAATAAAAATTAACACAAATTTAATTTATTTAATAATTATATTAAAAATTAATAAATAATTAAATAAATTATATTTATATCACTTATTTAACATATTTTTTTATATATTATAATATATTTTTGATAATGTTTATAATATTATAGATATAAATATTAATTAATTTTATTTTAAATATATTTAAATATATTTTAAAATATAATAAATAAAATTAAATTATTTAAAAATATAAAATAAAAATTATTAAATTATAAATAAATTAATATATTATAATTATTTAAATAATTAATGTGTTATAAACAAATTTATGTGTTAAAAATTTTAATAATTTAAATATGATAGAATTATGTCGTGTTTATTTATTTAATAATCGTATTATTTTATATCAATTTAAACTTGTAAATTTGTATAAATTTAATAAATTGTATTAAAATTTGCTTACCCTGTTAACATGTCCCGGATCAAAAGATGCTCAAAGCCATTGAAGCTCTAAGCAAGGTAATTTAGAAGGAAAAGTTGGTTTGCAAATACTAGTTAGTAGAATGAATCCTCAGTTAAAAAGAGTAAGATGTGAGGACATCCTTGTCATTCAAAAAATACTATATATACGCATATAGCCCGCAAAGAAGACTACAGTGTTCAGATTTCAACGAGTAAGGAGCAAGTAAGGGCTAAGGCAATGGCTAATTCCTTCACAAAAATTTCCTCCCAAATAGCCCTCGTTGTAATCACGACGATTTTTACACTCTCCCCTTGTTTGTTTTCTGTCTCTACTGCTACAACCAATGCGTTAAACCCACGTCCCTTCAGTAAAATATATGCCTTTGGCGATTCGTTCACTGATACTGGCAACACCAAGACCGCAAGTGGCCCTAGTAGTTTTGGCCATGTCTCCAACCCTCCATATGGCAGCACCTACTTTCACCGCCCCACAAACCGATACTCCGATGGACGGCTAGTGATCGACTTTGTAACTCAAGCACTGTCCTTACCATTCTTGCCACCTTATCTTCACAACCAAAAAAATGCACCTAATGGTGTTAACTTTGCTATTGGTGGCGCCACCGCAATAAATTATGCTTTTTTTGTCAAGAACAATCTCACTCTTGATATTACTCCTCAGTCTATCCAAACCCAGCTTATTTGGTTCAACAAGTTCTTGGAAAGCAAGGGATGTAAACCCGCAGAGTCGTCAGGGCCGCAGTGCCTGGCAGCAGTTGATGATGCTTTGTTCTGGGTTGGTGAAATTGGAGTCAATGATTATGCATACACGTTCGGATCTAATGTTTCAAGTGACACCATTAGAAAACTCGCCATCGCTAGTTTTACAGGGTTTCTGCAGGTAAAAAACTGAATGAATATTTGGAGACTATATTCTAGTTCATACACAGCTATGAATTGATAAACTGATATCATTGATTCAATTGTTATGCAGGCATTACTAAAACGAGGTGCTAAGTATCTTGTTGTCCAAGGTCAGCCGACAACAGGATGCTTGCCACTGGCCTTGTTTCTTGCACCCGTAGACGATAGAGACGATCTAGGCTGTGTAAAAAGTGCGAACAAATATAGCTACAGCTATAACGTTGTACTCCAAGCCAAATTACAGGAACTGAGAAAGCAGTTTCCCAAAGCCGTAGTTGTATATGCTGATTACTGGAGTGCTTACCGCAGGGTCATGGAAAATCCACTGAAGTACGGCTTCAAGGAGTCTTTCAAAGCTTGCTGTGGATCTGGTGAACCGCCTTACAACTTTAATGTGTTCGCTACGTGCGGCACACCTAACACAAGTGTTTGTGAGAACCCTTCTCAGTACATCAACTGGGATGGAGTTCATCTCACTGAAGCTATGTATAAGGTGGTAAGTGACATGTTTCTTGATGGAACAATTAGTCACCCTCCGTTCAGCTACTTACTCAGCAGAAAGCAGCGCCAGGGATGAACATCATGTAGAAATCGAACTGGAAAGACATTCTAGGCTACAGCTCTGTTTGGAATCTTTTTTCTTTAATAAATCCTTCTCAATTCTGTGCTCTTCCATGGATGTTTCAAAATTTATATGAAGAATTTGTACTGTTTTATGCAAAGCTCTGTATAAATGGAAAATAAGATCACCAAATTGGAATCACTTCAATGCAAAACAGAAAGTAAAAAGCAATTGAAATTCCGTGAAACCAACCAAAACAACATCCAAGATTGGCATACTTAGTTTGCTTGTCGATGTCATCAGGTTTTGTAAACAAAACAGAATGAAGCATCTGCAAACAAAGTACACTTGCCCTAGTTAATTGGTCTCCCAAAAGTCTTGGAAGCTTTCCAAGTACCATACCACGAAGTTAATCAGTGATTCTCATTTAATCAATAAATGACAAATGTAGACAGTTGAAGAACAAGATAACGCAAAAGAGAATTGAAAAATGAATTGAATTTTAACAGACACATATTCATTGATTGAATGAAAACACTGCATCAATTTCAAGTTGGGCATCTAAAATCTCTCATGGCCAAAATAACAAAATGGAAGAAATCAAAAATAAAAGATGAGCTTGATAGAACTAGTACAACTCGTACAGATGGGAAATCTTTGCGGGGTACAGTCCTTTAGCTGAAATTATGAGTCTATCAGAGTCAAGATGTTGTTGCTTTAAATATGCAATTGCTCATAAAACAAAATCACTAATGATAAAATAAAAGTAAGTGGATAAATATATGCATGTGACCAGCTAAAAGCCGGTGTTTCTGTAAAACTTTAACTAAGCAGAAACACAATAATTACTGATAAACTCTTAATAGATAAAATAAATTTCAATAGGAAGTTAAAAGTTTGAGATTTCTTTACCAACACAAGTAATATATCCATACTACATTACAGAACCCATACTAAACATCATGCTTATGTTAAGATTAATTTTAGTAGTTTGAAGTCTAAACCAAATTCCATTCCTTTGTCTACTTCCCTCAAATATTTCAACAGGCAAATGGCACAATTCAGACAATGGGACTCAAGCTTTAAGTGATATTGATAAGAATCTGCTTATCAAGGAGGAATATTTACATGAACTTACTACCTTTTGAAGCTACTGATTATACAGTTTTTATAATGTCTGCTAAATAGACATGTAATTCAAAATACCCAAGTTGACAATAAGGGAGCTCTCAACTTACTTTCAAACAATCTTGACCCACACATGCTCTCTGAATCACTTTCAGCTATAATAACATACTTATCTTCTAGTTATATGTTATTTTCCCTGCTAAAAGCTTCCCAACCACTTGTCAAAATTTTGAACCTAGATTTTTCGTGGTAGAGAACTGACCACATTCTCCTATCTGGATCCTATAGGAGCACCAGCATCCTTTCACTTTTAAATCTTCTCTTGAAAGAAGAAATTGGCAAACATGTCAGCAACTCCTGCACGAGCATCAAAGACAAATGAATATTGGTTTAATACCTTAGAACTTTAGCTTGTACCGAGCATCATCTATCCACACAAGAAAAAAAGGATTACAAGTTTAAAAACGATATCCACTCACTCAGCCAATCTACCACAGAACCCCAATGGGTGTAAATATAGAGTGGGAAGTGTTGGATTTCATCACCAAGTAAATAACTGTTACCTTGACTAGGCCAGTGACAAACATTTCAACTGTTGATGTGACTAGATAGAGAAAATAACTTGGTCTAAACAAGTTCTGTGCATTACTCTTTTATCTAAATTTGGATTATAAAGTATTTCATTCTTTTCAACTAACTTATGAAGACTATCTCATATATAAAGATAAAAACATGTAACACAGATCACAAAGAAACTTCAATGGATCATAGATCAACAAAAAACCAAGAGAAAAGTTGATGTAAAAATATCTTTTATGTTTACAGGATCTTTTCAAACTAATAGTACTTATGTTACTGCAGCATATAATGCGAGATGCATCCCAATCACGAAATGGAAGGGCAATATTCAAAGACAGCTGAAAGCATCATGAAACTATAAGACAAGCAGTAGACAACACTGAGGAACCACAAAAAAGCATAAGATAATAATGTGGTCAATGTAGAACAAAATTGGTGTTAAACCAGCATTCAAGTCCATAAGAGTGATAATGATCAAAAAAGGGTTGAACTCTACATGGTTAATGAATAACATACAAGAAAATGTTGACTATCTGATGCTATAACACAGGAGATATTGGCTGCAGTGGATGTGGAAGAAGGAACTAAATCGAGAGTTTCAGTTTTCACTACCCGAGTAATTGCATTTTTTCTTACAATCACATCAGAACTTTCCTGCAATTAGTGTGTGCAACGAGACATTTAGATAGATCACAACAACATACACTGACTCAGAACTTTAAGAAAAAGGGACAGAAACTCTCTTTCAGCTAAAAATGATGGAAACTAAGAAAAGTAAGTTCGACCATATATGTCCTGAAACGTTAACTCATCACTGCACAATTCTGGAGTCGTCCCTTCAGGTTCTTGTTTAACTATGTTCTGCTGCCCCCTGTTTAACATAGCACTCAGTTTTCAGCTAAATAAGAAATACCTGGGGGAAGGGGCAATGAAAGTTTTGTGACAATAGAAGCTCCATCAGCAAGGATGTGGTGATATAGGCCATCCAGGCAGGCAAGCTCACCCAATAGGCAATTCTGCATTCCCAAAATAACTATACTGGACTCACCAGACTTTCCATTGATCTTCAGTTGCCCCTATGATTGATATCAGCGAAGGAAGAAAACTCCATTTGAGATGCCATTACCTGATCAATTTATGGTCGTGACTCTGCAGAGATATTAAGAATGAAGCCAAAGACATTGATATTGTGATTGTAAGAATTCATTCATACAATAATTATATAAACTCAGGAAAAGGCCACTAAAAGGAAGAAGGAACTAACTGGATCCTTCTATGCTCTCTTCTCAATAATGCGGCATCCTTTGAATACTCCATTTGAACTATTAGAGCTGTTCCCTCCATTTTTTTCAGGATTAGTTGCAGTTGCATACTGTAGATGTTCAGAAAACTTGCTGTTGCAGTTATCAGAAACAGTTACCATTTTCTTCATCATGGGAAAGGCAATGAGCAAAATTTCAAAGAAAGATATACTATACTTCCCATGAATTGAGGTAAATATATAATACCAGCCCTCACATAGTCACCACTTAATATTGTAATGTTTTCATGCAATCTCTCGCTCATAAAACAAGTGAGAGTGAAGGAGAAAGAAAAGCCATATCCCTCGTCACCTCAACTCTCAAGTATATAAACAACTGTCATTCTCCGAGAATGAACACATACACAAAATTAAACGAGGAAAACAGGCATACTCATGATTTTAAGGAAAAAAAAAAGACACAATTTAACAACAAATTAAGTTTAAAATTGAATTTATTCATCCATGAATTCAGAAACGTCACCAAGCCAACGGGGTAGTTAAAGAAAAAATTAATTTACAGCCCTTGTAGATATGGAAGTGGAAACGGAAAAGGGCAAATATGTATAGTATTGAAAGAATACAAAATAATCATACCACAATTTCACAATTTCCAATCATGACTTTAAAGAAAGAGGTGAGTCAGGAGTTGAGTTTCTCTTCCTCCCGTGAACCAGTTGGCATTTTTGAGTGGTTGAGTACTCGCTCCACTGTAATAAAAGTTCAATTATTTTCACAAATACTGGTTCAAAAGACTCTTTTCACCCATGCATGTCAAAGATAAATACATAAAGTTTTTCCAGAAACCATTTTCCAGTGAAACAAACACCCGCATTAATGATGGAAGAGTCGGCCGAATTTTCGGACCCTAACGACTAGGAAGTGGCAAAGCATAAATTTGATTATGTAAAAAGGGTGCAATAAATAATATCACATGCAACTATTCAGTTCAGAGCGTGAGAAGAAAAGAAACCAAGGACAGACATTGAAATCTCAACAACTTACCAGTAACGACTCACAAATCCTAGTGCTTCTAATTTGCTCTTCTTCTTCCTTTTGTTTTTGTTTAAAAATCTCCATATTTCGGCAATTAGTCGCGCCCGTTACGAGTTACGTGTTAGTCGGACGTTCGTAGTAGACTGCAGGATTTTGAAAAAGAAAACACGCTGCGGCGTCGTTTGGAGAGTTAAAGGAATGGACCCAGAGACAGTCTCTCTTATATCGCACGTGCTATGATTTCCAAACTTTGCCAGGTAATCTGGATAATAGTTTGTCATAATTTTTAAATTATATATAATATATAATTTAAAAAATATTAAAAAATAAATACAGATTTTTTTTAAATAATAAAAATTATAAACATGCAATCAATTTACGAGAAGAAGAATAAGTATTCTCTCTTAATTTTTTATATTTTTAATTTTAAAAAATTTAGTAATATATAAATATAAAATTTAAATTTTATTTAATTAAAATTATAAAAAATTTTAATATTTACTGTAAATTTTTTATTTTATTATTATATTATATTTGTTTCTATTAATAATATTATTTTAAAATAAAAATATTTTAAAATAACTTCTTGCAACAATAAATGCACGAAACACTTTCTTTGAACCACATTTAGTTTGTGAATCCACGATACATAGCAACCATGTGAAATACAAACTGTTGCACGAAAATTGGAGTTCAAAAACACTTTCTGGCAACAAGAACCCCCTAAAAACATTCAAACGATTTCAGTACTTGGATCTACACCAGCAGCAGCAGACACCTGATTTCGTTCCTTGACAAACATTTTTCTCAGTTTCAGAAACCACCTCACCAATCCCATTGCATAATCATACAAATTAAGAGCAATGTAAAGCCCAATGCCACCAATAATCCCATTTGCTATGGAATAAGTGAGTGGCATGAGAAGAATTGTTACAAAAGCTGGCGCTGCTTCTTTCATGTTCACCCAGTTTATGTCCTTCACCACTTTCATCATCATCACTCCAACCATCACCAATGAAGGACCAATTGCCCATGGAGGAACACTGGTTAGCAGAGGAGTGAAAAATAATGATAGGAAGAAATATAACCCAACAATCACAGCCGTTAATCCTGTCCGGCCGCCTTCTCGGATCCCGGCTGATGATTCTACGAATGTAGCAATTGGTGAGACTCCTAACGCAGATCCTGCAATTGTAGAGCTGGCATCAACCATGTATGCTAAGTATTCTCCTTCGAATTTTCCTTGTTCATTGACAAAGCCTCCAATTTCTGCCATGGTATATAAGGTGCCTGTGGTGGAAAGTATATCAACGTATAACAATGTTGCTAAAGCCACCCAAACCTCGCTATTGTTGAAGTTTGTGAAACTTATAACCCCGGCTGTGGACTGGATTTTGTGAAAGTCTACTACCTGTTTAAAGTAGTCGTAATTTGCATCACCAAGGGGAGAATAAGGAAAAGATGTGACAGCGGTGCCTCTAATCCATGAAACCAATGTGACAAACAGAATACCATATATCATGCTGCCCTTAATCTCCTTCATTAACCCATAACAAGTGATTAAGAAACCAACTACGCCTAGCCAAAATGTTGGGCTCCTCATTTTCCCTTCAATGCAGGCACCGGTAACTGGGTCAGTTCTGGAACAAGCAGTGATTGTCACCAATGTTGACCGATCAGGCCCAACAAGGCCCACGCCTTGGTGAAGTTGTAGCCCCACAAAAGCAATAAACAGACCAATGCCTGCCGCACAAGCAAGCCGGACAGGCTGAGGTATAAGCCTAGCAAGCTTTGCGCGAAGCCCGAAAGCGGCTGTCGCCAGAAATGCACAGCCTTCAACTAGCACAACTGCCATTGCCGTTTGATAATTCACAGTTCCAGATCCATGAAAACCCACCAAGTTATAAGCCAAGTACGCATTTGTGCCCATGCCCGGCGCCAAGCCCAGAGGCAGGTTGGCTAAAATTCCCATCGCGAATGACCCGATCATTGACGATAAAACAGTGGCTACAATAAGGTCGTTCTTCGTCTTCGAAAGACAGTTTTGGTAACCAACGTTAGGCTTGATCATGCAGTCAGGAGTAGCTGTTTGGTTGGCCGGAACCGAGCAGTCAGCGACGGAGCAAGTGCCGCCGGAGTCAGCAAGGATGGTGGCGTTAACAGTAATAATATACGCCATAGTTATGAAAGTCGCAGTACCTGCTCGTAGTTCTTTAGTGAAGCAGCTTTTTCTAGCTTCTAGCTTAAAGTACTTGCCGATTAAACTCTTCGAAACAGCATCATTCAGACATTTCTCCATCTTCGTCCATGACTTTGCCACTTTTATGCACAACCCAGTCCCCATCTTTGAACACAGCTCACCTCCCATCTCCCTCTCTCCAGCATTCGACGTTAGAGCCAGTGAAGTTATAACTTCTCAGGAGATAAAAGGGAATCTTATTAGATTTTATGGGACAAATGGGGTATTTAGAAGAGAGCAGAAGTAGATCCTGAAGGCATATTTGACCGAGAAGGAAATTAGAAGATAAAAAAAGGAAGTGGGTTCCGAAGAAGAAGACGTAAGAGTAGGGAAGCCATAAATGTTATGCCATATAAGGGGAGTTCATTGTCTGGCTTTGCAGATAATTTACCTTCAATATTAAACTATATATTAATGGCCAAGAATGCCAAATAAGATTCGATTCGACTCTTTGACTGCCCCTTCCTCAGTGTAACGCTTGCTTTTGCACTGTGCTTTTCTTGCCTATTCTGGTTTAGTGACTAGCAAGAAAAATGAGAGAGTTAGTGCTTTATCTCACAATTCATGATTCTCTCGTGATATAATTTTTTATTCAAATGATTATGAATATAAATTAATTAATAATTAATTTATAAAAATACTATGCATATCTTCAACTTATATAGAGAAGCAGTAATGTGTACGCATAAATGCACTCTTCTTTTCTCTTGGGCAATTAATTAATATTGAATTAAATTTTAAAAAATAGTAATTATTGAATTAAAAATATTTAAATATCTTATATTAATTATAATTTAATATTTAAAGTATGTTGAGTCTGTCTATATATTATTATTCTTAAATTTATTGACCAACTTTTGTGCTCTAAACAATATAACAACTAATTTAATATAAGAAGAGTCATTTGAGCCAGATATTTGATAATGCCACCGAATTATTTTTGTATTGCCTCATTCTAGGGTAAGGTTTTAAATATAGAGTAATGGTTTACTTATGTGAGTACAAACCAATTTAGGGTTTGTTTGTTTTTTTTATTTTATTTTAGGGTTTGGTGTCCCATCATTGTCCAAATTTTGTGCAATCAAGAGTTGTCCCAACCTTGGATCCTTACAATTGATTTCACCGACTGCTAAGATTGATTAAGTTTGCATATTCAATGGGATTCGGAAATAATTTTATTTATAGTGAAAATTAGAATTAAATTAATCAAAAAGTCCCATGACCACCAAAATTAAAGGGAAGTAAGAAAGAATAATTAAGACCCACTAATGGGTTCTATTAATTTACTCCACTAGATTTCCCAAGGAAAATATTTATTTAAACAAGTAGCTCGAAAATTCCAAAATCATAATCTTTGAATGATCCAATATTAATTTTCTGGGTACAGCTCACCATTCAAATGATTTCTATTAAATTGTGTGACCCATTGCTTAGTTTTTGAAGAATCACATACTAATCACAAATTTAATTTGTTAAAATATCAGAGTTTGAATTTAGAAATTTATACCCATTGCTGCTACATGCTTCAACACTAAGTCACAATAAAATTATAGAATCTTTTATATCTAATTTTTTAATTTTTATATTAATTTTTTAAAATTTTATGTTGTATTTTAAATTTTTTATATTATGTATTTTGAATTTTATGTTGATTTTCTTTTATATATAAATTAAATTTATGTGATCATAATTATTCATTAATTAAAAAATATAATGCAGGCAGAAGGTAAAACAAATGGTATGCAAGGAAGGGCTATTAATCCTACCAGTAAAAATTGTGGCCACATGCATTTTGATTTGTCCAAAAACTTTCACTCTTCCTCGTTACTTGCAATATTCCATCAACCGGAGAGAAGTTCTAGGTTTTTATTTGATTATTATGTACTTCACTGATTAAATAAGAAGATATTAAGTCATGGAGTAGCGCATGCCGATGCTTTTTGATTAGCTTACATATAAGTTGTCCGCCTGCTGCTTCCGGTAGCATCTCTGCTTCCGGTAGCATGTACTTCATTTGAAAAATAGCAATGGTTTGTATTATATATGCATCAAATCTGATGTTTTTGCCTTTTCCCTACCAGAGATTTATGGCAACGAGAGGCAAAAACTGATATGCATCTGGGATTTTTCTTAGTTCTATAGGCAAATATGTCATGGATGGTGGATAACTTTTAGAATCACAAGCATATTATACAGGCATTTTTTGAGCATGCGTGAAAGATAGCTAATATTTTAATGCACGATGAAACTTGAAGGTGCGGTGGGTTCATCTTTTCAGAGACAGTGGAAGTATAAAGTAGAAAGCAAAAAGAGACTGAAAAAAGCAAGAGAAAGTGTTGCATTAGTGTTAGGTTTTGGCAATACTTAAGAGAGGAAGGAGCATGGCATTGCTAGCTGCAGGCATGGATAGAAGTCTCGAGGCAAGCTCTTCTTTTAAGGGTGTTTTCCTCCATCATTTCACCCATTGCTCTGTGTAGAGATTATGGTAAAAGACCCTACACTTCATAGCTTAAACATATTAATTAACTTATTGGGTTTCTTCTCTAGGTTTTGATTAGCTAGCTTGTTAGTATGCTAGAAAATTTGTACTGGCAAATTTCACTCTGCAAATAGTTTCCCATGATTGAGTTTGAGTCGACTACTCTTATTTGGATCATGATCATCTAAACCAAATGGATGTTTTTGACATATTCAAGTATACCTAATAAGAAAAAGGAAAAGAGAAATGAACTAAAATGGACAATTATCTTTAATATATTAATATTTAAATATTATTGTGAAACAAACAATATGAACATGTAATAGTCGATAAAGATTATATTTTAAAAATTCATCTAAAACTCTAAAAATTTTAAACTATCTTAAAAAATATTTTTTAGAATAAGATAAAATAATCAATAAATATATTTTAAATTGATGTTCATCTATAAGTACAAATTAAAACGAAAATCAAAGTCAAATAAATTGAGGAAGACAAGTTCGATGCTGTAGTGTGGTGCCATATTTTGCATGTATTATCACCATTTCAATGGTTTGAGGGATTTGTCGTCGATATGTTTAATATGAAAACAAACGACGCGTCTTTCGTATAGGTAAAAGACAAACGACAACTGTATATCTTGTACAATGATTGTCAATTTGTTGAACAAGTGCTGGACTGGGCAACTTGGAGGGAGGAGCAGCGATGGGTGGGCGAATAAACTGTCACTTCGGATTCAGTCTTGGCCTTGACAAAATAAAGTATGAGGAATTTGAACCGTCTGGAAGTCATTAGTCATTGCCATTATCTTCAGACTCGAAGACTGAAGAATATAATTTGTGGAATAACACGTAAAGTGGGAAATTAATTTGGAGGGAATTCCATCGTATTCATGGCAGACAGCTAAGTAATTGGCCAGTATGCGAATAATCTGAGTGATAAGATTCAGTAACGGGATTAAGCCATTAAAGCACCCAACAGATGATAATTGCCATTAAGCCATTAAAGCGAGCACCAACAGATGATAGATAATGGTCCAAAGCTCTGAGAAGACATGCATGATACATGCAAGTTGAGTTTCATGTACGCAGTAAAACGTGGAACGCCAAATTTATTGAATAAGAAATCCCGATGGTAGAGGTAATCTATATGAATTAGAACCCAGTCGCGCCAGAGATTTCTGTCTGTGTAATACGGCACCATATGGCATATGTAGACTTCTCTACGTTTTTGCATGTTAGATTAGCTTGTGGATTTAGTGATTTCTCTTTGGAAGCAAATGATTTGTAAAGCCCTGGAAATCCCACCGAGAACACACACTCGTCTCCCAAATTCTTCAAGCTCACTCATTTAAAGCAAGATCATGTAATACTTGAAAGAAACCAGATGCAGAGTGTAATAGCAGGCTCGAGGTTTAATATTACAATTAGTTATAACCAACTAAACTGTTATACATTTTCCAGAGCTCATGTACATGGTGGCCTGCTTGGACTATTTTATGGCTAAATTTTTGTTGTTCTTCTTGCCTCTCTTCGTCGAACTAGTTTCAAGTCATTCTGCCTCTTCAGCCTTCTGCTCTGCCTCCAATATGACCAACCGTAGGATGATAAATAAAGAAAATGATACCAGCCATGTGAGGTGAGGATGGTAAAACTCGTTGTAAGGAGCCTAGCATGGACCTTCTCTAACCAGCAAAGTAAGAAGTTAAAACTCATCAAGAATTGGTTACCGAGCTTCAGCAAGATCAAAACCATCCGTAGGAATCTCCTGTGATCCCAAGAGAAAATCATGCCAAACATAAATGATGTCCCCGTAAGTCCAATCATTTACTTGTTTATATAACAGAGAACAAGCGAAAGCGAGAAAAAATTGAAGCTCAACATATGGGAGGAATTTTCTTCCACAATCAGTAATTTGATGACTCATGACTCATCTCTCTGTTTCTCCATACTGTTTTAACTTTCAGCCCATTTCGTCTTCTGATCCAGATTGTCATGGAAAGTTGATTTGTTACGGGTGTAAAAAACTTTAGGCAAGGCAGCATTTTTTTTTCAGCAAAGCCTCCCAAAAAGAATCCAATTAGAGTGCCGAGGAAAAAATGGGGACAAAAAATCGTTCAAGGAAGATGAAAGATACTTTATACATAATACATCCCCATGTTTAGGGAAGAAAAAACAAGATTCAGAGTTCAGACACAAAATATGATGTGAGCATGACCATATGGCAAATGCTTCAGAAGGAAAGCTTAGGATGTATTGGTTTGATATCTTATCTGACCGTAAGTTGAGAGTCTAACTGAAATTTTGTGTTTGTGTTTCTACAACCCACACAAGCATGTTCAAGTGAACCACAATAAAAAGAGGAAGCTTAATTTATCTCAATTGTATGTGAACCAGATTCAAGTTCACTATTAGTCCTTACTGGCAGGTAGGAGATCAATCAGGCACTTGATTAAAAGATTAGCACTTTTCTCTTCTCTTTCAAGAAAAATGGAAAGAAAACACACCTTTCCGGTACATATTTGTGCTAGTCACTGTTCCCCAAAATAGTAGTAAATGCTTTCAAACAACAGTATTTTTTGTGAAGCAATGAGGTGAATTAAAGAACTTTGTAGATGCCTGATGCTGCCATTAAAATGCAAGTTGACAAGTAACAGCATGCTATTGTAGATGCTCATATCTTAAGAGCTCATGTAAAAGTACCATGGGGGTTCTCTGGGAATCTGAAAGGCTAAGATTGGCTCTAATCTGCTCAATCCTGGCCCATTTCTCTTTCCTTCGAAGATTCTTACGCTTGCCCTTTATTATAGCAACATCATCTCCCATTTGAAGTGAACCAGCACCAGCAATCATAGCCTACAGTCATATGATGATGAAGACAAAATCAAATAAACTGGCAAATGTTTATAATTTTAGTAGTTACATAATAAATATAAAGGATCTGTGATTAAAATACACATTACTTCTTTTTTACCACTCTAATTACATTATATTCCGTTCAAGTTTTTGCTATTATAGGTATTAGCTGTATAAAGATATTGATTCTCATTAATAAGTGTATTTTGACTTTCTGTAGTTTCATATTCCAGAAACAAGGATTGATGCAGATAAACATCAAATACCAGCATGATATTCTGCAGTTTTCGACTTGGTTTGGATGAAGAAAGCGAGTTGCAGCAAAAAGAAGAGAAAAAAATAAGGAAATTGAAAAATAAGAATAAGTGAAGATGTATATAAGAGGCACTGCAAATCTAGGATTCTATCTCCATGTTGAACATAGAAAAAGAAAGAGGATGAGAGGGAAGGAAAACTGTCAACTATTTAACAAACAACAAATGCAATCTTTTCTCAAACCCAAAAGCAAGAAGAGGTACCTCAGCATCATCGTCATCGTCATCAGTTTAATCACCGTTGCACTCATCTTCACTATCATCTTCATCATCATCCTCATCTTCACTCTCCAATGCTTCTACCCACTCAGATTCTGATGCCTGGAGGACAAAAAGAAAGTACTGACAGGCTAGGCACATCAAACTCAATCCCTTACAGGAGCTAAAACACAAGTACAATCACAACGCTTCACACAATCAAAAGAAGAAGAAAAATTAAATTTCTAATGTTTAAGCTTAGACAACTGATTGACATCAGTTTCATCACTATTGAATGTATTCAGTAAATTATTAATCACACATGTTTAATTATGCTTACTAAACATAGCTTAACACAAGATGTCAACTATGCATATGGTGCCACAAAGGTGTGACGTAACAACAAATTGAGCTCAATATTGAAGGCCATTTCATTAGTTTCACTTAAGTTTTTCTTCTATTAGGATCAAAACATACATACATACATATGGCGCCACCACTACCCATATAGAAGGTTTGCAAGCCAATTGTAAACCACAATATTAGCAATAACAACTAACTTCTGCAATATCCAGGGAAGACAAAGAGCTTGTATGAAGTTTGATGTGTGATCAAGTATAGAATCTGATATTTTTCAGCTGCCCAAACTACAGGTTCAAGCTCTACAATCCCTATTAACAAACGATCACCTAAAATATCTATATTTGAAAAGTTTCTAGTTGAAATTTCTCAACCACACTACAATACAAATTATAAAGAATCTGCAAGAAAGCAAGTCCCCTTTTCAGCCTAAAATGGTGAAAAAGTTCTTACGATCTGAACTCATTCCCAAAATGTCTTTCCTCCAACCTTTTTCCACTCCTCTTCAAGAACCCAAGGTATAAATAAAACAATAATCTAACTAGGTTTAGGATATTAAAACTTGAGCACTCCTGGTGCTGCATGAAAACCAAAATACAAAACTTGCGAAGAACAAAGGGAGTCATAAATGGCAAATCACATAAATAATCAAAAGCAACAAGATGTTAACAAGATTTTAATTAAGGGAAGGAAATGTAACAAACCGGTATGATGCACTTCCATTCATCAAGGGATGCCTATAATTCAAATTATGAATTCTTTCATTTGGTGATACAAATTACAAAGCAACACTTTGAAATTTTGTTAACCATACTTTAAAAAAAAAAAATTAAATGCACTGTATTGTAAAAACGTGCATCATTACAATTCATCATGAGGAGTATACTGTGCGATCACAAACTTATTTTTTTTGTACCATAACATGCTTAAAAATTGTGAAGTTTTTACGAACAACCAAGATCTTATCCCACAACCCAAAGTGTTCATTGATTTCATAGCAAATATCTGCTTCAAGTTATTGACAAGAACTCAAACAATCTAAACTAGTTTGTGTGAAGAAGGGGGGAAAGGAAGGAGGACAACTTACCAACGGTGATTGTCTAATTGGAAACCATAAAGTTCATTCAAGATCAAGCTCATAATTACATCACCTGCACAGATTAATAAACACAGAAATGCAGACATTTATAAACTAGTTGAAACTCCAATATAAAGGATTAGCAAATAAGTCAAGCACATCAAACAAATAATAAATGACTTAAGACATTCAAACCGAGTAGGAATGAAGGAAGAAGCTGAAATCTAAACCCTAAACTCAAAAGGTAGAGCGAGATGTACCTAAAAACAGTAGCATGCAGAACAACAAATGGGCAGAAAAATGACAAAAAACTAACCTTCCATTTCCTTATCGACTACACCCCAACTAGCAAAGCACGCTTCTTATGAACACACACGGAAAAACTAGCATGAGGCCCAGGAGGCATCCCACTTTACTTTACCTATTATGAAGGAAATATGGTATGGAAGTGAAGCAGATTCATGATAAAAGAAATTTCATAAAGTCAAAAGCTAATATAGGAAATCTTTTTTAATTTTTAATTTTTTTGGTAAAGGTAAGCGGGTATAAAGTCGTGCACTTATAAGTGTACGAATCTGAAGTAAAACAGAATGCAAGTACAACTAGAAAATAAATCTAAACACAAACCTTGTTCCATTCCCAAGTCCTAGGATCAAGGGACCACAAGTCTGAATGAACATTTCCTCTCTCAGATTGATTATTATCAGTAGAAACTTCTTTAGAATAGCCACCATATAAAAATATCGGCAAGATTTAAGGTAATTTGGAAAGCATGTGATTTTACGCTGTAAAACAATCAGTTTATAACAAGCACAAAGAACAAAGTGATGTTTATATAAAACTCTAAGTGCTAAGCAAAACTAACATCATGATATACTACTAATATCATATTTACAATCATATCCTTGTAATAAACTGGGATATCCACTTATACAGCAGTCTATTTATTTTGATTTTGATCCCCTTTTAACATCATTGCAGAGTTTTCAACAGAAGCAAAAAAGAACAATGAATGCCAGCATTACATATTTTGCAACAAGTTGCAGAATAAAAGTACTCTTGAAGAAAAAATACACTTAATTTATCCAATTGATAACTGTATCCACCACATGTTGCAGCACATCTTAGGCAAACAATTAATAGCTAAACAGAAAAAGAACATCTGTTATAAACAAATAAACTTAAGCACAGAGAGCTACCTAATGGTCCTAATAAAGTTCCTTTTTGCTCGCTCACCTCATCCTGATAAAGAAAAAACTGAAAACCAGTTTGAGCACTTGGCCACATGGATCCAAGCTTGGGCTTTATTTCTTTCAACCACAATGAAACAACACTTTTAGCCAAGCTAGTGATAGAAACCTTCAAATAATAAACTCGTGATAGTAGGCTCAACAATAAAGTTTGATATATTCACTTTGAACTGATCTAGGTCAAAGACATACAAATCATTGTAATACCTGCTCAATAAAAATAAAATAAAAAAAAAAAAAAAAACCAAAGAAACTTTCAATTGCCACAAAATGACACAATTGAAGATAATATTTATAATACATCCACATTCAAACCTCACCGACAATATTGCTGGAAGAAACAAAACAATTAAAGTGTGCCTATTGGATAGAGACAGAGCACGTAACATTCATGCAGGCATGGACAACTGACAGCAAAAGCACAAGTCAATAATTACAGTACTGTCAATAGAATTTTACAATGACTTATCAACAACCTTACTTCTCTGAGAGTGTTGTAGAAGCCACCAAAACTGATAATCTTGTGCTCGTACAAAACCTGTAATGAAACCAAGAAGATAATATAAATGAAGTTAAAAAAAGCTTTAACTAATATGAAGGCTGGAATTTTAGGAACCTTAGGATTATTCAGAAGTGGGCCTGATTTGATGACCTTTATTTATGATTCAAAGATGATCCAAGTAAACTAATATGTTAGGATCTTTAGCACTTTACTCCGAACTAGCTTAAGCAAATAGCAGCTCTACCGGAAAGTTATCAACAGATTTTGGATGAAAGAGAACTCAGATTAAGGGATTTTCACTTCTTCTATTTTAAATAAAATAAAACTAGATTCTTTTCACTTTAGAATCCTAAGATTTGCACCCTCAGACTGCAAGTGGATATCAAGGCTTTTCATATTTCTTGATGCTGGAAGTGTACCATCAGATTTGAAACAGTTTCACACAAATCTAGCCCTAGAGTTTTCATATCGTATCTGAATTAAATAGTATTTATCACTTTCTAACCCTATGTTACACTGGTAATATACAAAAATAAGTTACATTGATATTGATCAATGAGACACCATAATCAATGTGATCTTCTTTAATATCGTATTCTGTGTTTCATGAAGTAATGCAAAGACCAAAATAAAAGACACCCTATTTTGCTAGAAGTATATAAAGTTGACATCCTAAAAATAAAGTTATGAACATGTCAATTCAAGAAACCTGGATGTACCACTCGATGACCCAATCGTGGACTAGAAAAGCCTTTCAAATTTAGTTGTTCAAATGGATTTGTCTTCAGGTCCAACATCCAGAAGTTCTGTACCCACAGAATTCAAAGGCAACATATGATTTGAAGAATTGAAATTAAAATTTAGTATAAAATTAAAAGGTTAAAGCCGAAGAAGCAAGATAACAAAAGTTAACCTTGTAGAGGCGGAACCGTTCTTCATCTGGGGATGTGAACTCACCACCTAATGAAAACCAAATACAGTTATATAGGTATTAATAAATAATTAGAACCGATGCTAGTGGTTATACACATTGAACCAAAGTTTTATCAAGAATACCAAAGATGTACAGATAATCTTCCAAGCAACTGCCTGATGAGCACTGCAAGGAGGGGGACTATTGGGACTAGAAATCAACTTCCATTCTTGCTTCTCCATATCATACTGATAAAGGTCAACTTATACAAAAGTCTGCATCAATCCAAATCAACCATACTTATCTACCACTTCAACTAAAAATATACATTCAAGTAAAAAGATACTATTTAAACTCTAACCTTGTTAACGTTGTAGAATTCACCACCATAAAGTATCAACTCTGTCTCTTTCAATGGGTCTATGTTTAGCTACACAGTCGTATTAGATACATTCATTTTATAAAACTGAACCAATAAGAAAGAAAAATTCACTAACAGCAACGAGCAGTGGCATTACTGAAAAGTTAGACCGAGGAGACGGTGCCCGAACGTTGTCCTCGACATGGACCTCTTCCTTCTTAGCTTCCTCCTTTGGGTACTCAGCTGTGAAAATTCAAACAAAATCAGAAAGAAAAAGCATTGCAACAAGCTATTTCAACTAAATAAACAAACAAAACGAAACTGTTGTTACCAAAATGGCATCAATATCATTCTCAGGAGAAAGTTTCTAGGTATCTCTGCGAGCTCTCTTTTCCTCAGCTTTCGCTGTTTTCCTCTCCGAATTCTCCTTGCCTTTCCGAGGTTTCTCATTTTTCTTCCCCATTCTTCGCAAACAGAACCGGAGCCTTCAATTTCCAAGCAGACTGGAAGAGAAACCAATGCAAAGAGAGCTGCCCCTTCAAAGGGTTTCTTCTCTCCTCTGTTTCATTTTTTATTGGAAAAATAGCACTTATGGGAGCTGTTGTCGATGAATGTCACGCCTGAAAACTGCATAATGATAAATAGCACTTTTCGCTACATTGCTCCTTTACATTTACAGCAGCCAAAATGCCGGAACAAGCACCCTCTGTGCCATTTTGATAATAAAATTGTCCAAGAATAATAAAGGGCAATATTGTAATAAAATTGAATTAAACGGTAATTGTCTATGTAAATAAAATTTAAAATAGGATCATTTTAAAAATTTTTCTTAAAATTATCGCTCTACTTCGATGTTTTTACATCTAAACCATATTGATTGTACCGGATTTACAGGTGGGACCAATTCTCTGAGCTCCAGCCCATAAAATTTAGGGCCCATAACTGACAATCATATATGTTGGTGGTCGTGTCAGACAAATCGTTAAGCCCAGAAACAGTAGCAGATTTCCGATAGTCGGGAATCGAGACAACACATTCTTAACCAGTGAAGGAAAATTTTCATTTCCGATCAGGGTACCGAAGGAGTAGTGTCCAAACAGTCCAATAAAAAAATTCCAGGAAACGAGCGGATCGCACCGATTATTTCCGGACGAACGTTTTTGCAGGCGAAACTCAAGCCCCGCACACCGAGAGAGAAATAATGGGGAGAACCACCCAAATAATTACTTCAATTTTTTCCTTGTTATTGCTTTCCCTGCAAGGGACTCCAATTCAGGTATTAATATCAGTGCTATTACAAAACTGGCTAATATTCCGCTTGATTCATGATTGAATATGTATCAATAAGCTTGTATTAGATTACATAGTCTTTGTGGAGCTCAAATTGATTGTTTATTTGCTGTATCAATTGATGCAACACTGAGTTTTTTCTTTTGTTTTGTGTTTGATTTCATGTCTCAGGGCTTTGAAGATTCAGTTGTCAGGTGATGCTGATTTTTCTGTTTCTTTTTTCTTCCATTATTGAGTTCACAGCTTAGAATAATTTCAAAAGTTGTGTGGTTCCAGTTGAAGTTTAAAAAACAATAGATAAAACACATGCTTGATTGGTTATTTTGTCCTGAGAATTGATATTTTAATGTTAACGAGTAATGATTGATTCATTGAATTCGGTCTTGGTGTATTGTAATTTTAGATTGAAGTTCTGTGACTGATGTTGTTCGTCATTGTGTGTAGAAATCTTAAACAAGAGCCAGGGGAGGCTCACGAAGTACACTGTTCAAGAGATAGAAGTAGGGCTGCATGGAATATTATAGAGGAGGTACTGTTAAAAATCAGTGAGGAATATGTTATTGAAATTCAGTGATATGCATGACTGTATTTTTTTTTTTTTTTGTGTATATTATGTAGTATTTGTTGCCATTTGTGGAGCAAGAGCAGTATCAGATTTCGAGTAAGTGCAGGCTTCATCCCAACAATGATATGTTCAGGGATCAGGAGCAGCACAAGATTCATGTGGACATTAATGAATGGCAGTGTGGATATTGTAAGAAAAGCTTTCGTGCTGAAAAATTTCTTGATCAGCATTTTGACAACAGACACTACAATCTTCTGAATGTTGTATGACCTGGATCCTTGACTTGTCATGAAGTGATTCAATTTTCAGAAATTGCTTTTGATCTTTTAACTTTCAATTTTGCTGGCAAAATGTCCATAGATCATAATGTGTTTAGATTACTGTGGATCTTCATGAAATTTAGTTCAGTTAAATAATTTCAAATGTTCTTCAATTTCATAATGGTATGACTAAACTGATGAAATTAAAAAACAAGTATTATATGCCCATCAGAACTCAAGTTTTTTTTATTGTTAAATTGTTTACAAGATACTGTTGCATAATGAGTGAAAAAGCATCATATTGTGATTTTTTGAGCCTATTCAAAGGAAACTGATTTGTGTCAATGTTGTGTGACAAATCTAAATGAACTCAGAGTCACCGTAAGTGCTTGGCTGATTTATGTGGAGCATTGCATTGTGATTCTGTGATGAATTCCAAGTCCTCTAAAAACAAGTGCAATCCTGCTGCTGTTGTGAGGAATCGCCACCTCTGTGAGGTTGCGTCTACTACCATAATCACTTGCGTTATTGATTCCAGTCTTCTGCTTTCGTTTGCTTATACTGTTCTTTTTGGTTCAGAGTCTTGCAAACAGCTGTTTTCCTATTAGTCAGGGTCCCTCAGCAAGCCGTCTTCATGGTATTTTCCTATATGCCGTGGAAGATATTTCGTTCCCTTTCTGTTTGTCTTTACTGATTGAAACAATCTGATGATTTATAGCTGAAAGCAGAATAACTTTTTCGCTTATAAAAAAAAAAAGGGAATTGTTAATTACAAATGCTAGTCAATCTTACTTATGGTGGCCTTGTCATGTACTTGCAGAATTGTTTTTGCACCAATTTTGTGATGCTCACACTTGCCAAGGGAAAAGAAAACCCTTTCCTAAAGGAGGCAGGGTAAGTTTTCACTTGTTGCTGCAATATTTTGGATTATAGGGTAGAGCTCAGAGTTGCAGTCAAGGATTCACACTGATTTACTTTGGCGAATATTGAAATTTTCATTTCCCAGCTAGCATGGTTGTTACGCCTGTAGTTGATTTGTTCATTTTGGTTGTTCAAACAACTCCAAGTAAATGCTAAAGTTAAATGAGTGTGCTTTGATTGCAACAAAAAAAGTTTCAAATTATAAAATTTTTAGGCTATTGTCTTTTTTTCTAATTCAGTTCATTGAGAAGAAGATCTAAAATTTCTTATAGCTTATCCTTGAAAGAAACTTGAATTTATGCTTCATACACAAAATTTATCTTTCTGCTTTTCATCTGTGCAGAAGCAAACGAGTGTATTCTACTTGGCTGCTTCAATTTTGGTTTTGATGCTCCTTCCTATCTTCTATCTTATTGTTTTCCTGTATCAAAGGTATGATTTGCATCATGTTAATTTCGCATACTTCCAAGCTTTTGTGAAATCTCGTAATAGTTTTGTGTATTTTGTAGAGAAATGAGGGGAGGAACCCAAGAGTTAAGAAGGATCTCTCGAGTTGGGCAGAAAACAAAACCCTCATAATTGGTAATCTATTTTTCATATGTTGTTCACAAAATTACTAATAGGTTGCTGGGTTGATAAATTTTGTAAATGAGTTTGATATTTGAATTTGCAATATAGTTATCCAAGCTGGCGCAACAAAGATTTTATTACTTCTTTTGTTAATTTAAAACAAGTTTGTTACTGTCTCCTTTTACTGGAGCAATACTTAAACAAGCACTGCATTTGAACGAGAATCAGATGTAAATGTTATTGATTGTTGAAAATGATCCAGAACACACTTCAACAATGTTGTTATATGTCTGGCTCTGGACCACAAATTAGTATGATTAGCCTGTTTAAAGTAGATTGTCATGCTTGGATTTTTAATCCTTTGAAATGTACGGTGATGTTGGATATTGAATATTGTTTGAATCAACTGTAGTGAAACCATGTTATAAGCCCATCTTTAATGGTTATGGTATTTACTGGTTCCCATGTTTCTAATGTGTGCTAGGATAACGAGGTGAAGGAAAGAAGCATAATGCAAGGTGTATGATAATTTAGAATGATTCATGCAAAGGTGAATCCCATTGAATACAACTGCTTGTCAAAGGAAGGCACAAAGGATAATAAACTCTGCAAGAATGCCCGAAGCACACCACCAAATGTGCAATTTCTACCAAGTTCCTGGTGTAATTGCTCCCTTCCCCCAACAGTGGCTGTGGTGATCAATGAATACAGCAAAAAAGATGGTATCCAACTTTTGTTTTCTTTCATTCTGTCAAACATTTCCACATTCCTTAAATGGTACAATAATGTTACAAATCAACACTCACAGAAATGGCGGACTGTGTGTGATACGGCTTCACATAAAAAATTTTCATGAGGATGCTTCATTTGTTTTTCCTTGAGTTTAAAAATAAGAAAATAATCTCTCTTACCATCCTCCATAAAATCATAATCAGCAGATGAGTTATAGTTCTTATCTTTGGTTCTTATTACTACAACTAATATATTTTATTTTTAAAAATTAAATTGGAGTTAAAAGGTTACGAGATTTTTAAGAACTATCGGGCCATTGTGTTTGCTTCTCTTGAAGTTGGGGTGATTTCTAATAGATTAGGTCTTGTTTGTTCAATCATTTGAGTGGGAAAAAGAGAGTTCTCACTGTTGACACCATAATTTCTTAACATCACCCCACATGATGCTTTGCATTCAAGAAATGCTTGTTAATAATGGCCAAAACCATAAAAGGGCTCACAACCAAGAACTCCAGCTATACATTAAGCCCCTAAGAAGAATAAGGATGACGACGAAGATGGTAATTGAGCAGTTCCTGAAGGTGACACTCTCTATTGTTAACCTTCTGATATTCCGCACACTGAATTACCTACGCATCAGCTTCTGATATTTAGATTACAGCGGTGTAAAGAAAAGAATGTCTTTTGTTAACGGGAAGAACACAGCTGACCTGCGCTAACATCCTTACTAACAAGCTGGTTTCAAACAAGAATAAACCACTGACGAATGGTTTTTGTGCTTAAAAGGTTAAATTGTTGCATGCAACATATGAAATACTCTTACATCCAACGAGATTCAGGTGGAGCGAGGTTACAGTCAGCTCGTTGAGAAGACACCTTCCAACCTCTGAACTAGAAAGCTTACACGCTCAGAGTTAAGCAGTATGCAGACTTACTGGTCTTTCTGGAAAATTTCACATATTAATGTTCAATTCGAGTAAATTCAAATAAATAGATCATTTGGGTGGAAAAGAGTGGATTCTGTATTGATGGAGTTTGATTAAATCAGTACTGAGGAGCTAGCAAATATAATATTAGCAAGAACAAGACAGCTTCAAGTGGGACTTTCAATTGATCAAGTCATCTTCATCTACCATGGTAGAAATCAGGTTAATATAAGTTTCAGCACCATGCATAAGACATATTGTTTTCACAAAATCTGCATTGACCTAATTCCTAAACAAAGCCAAATATGTGGATGAACATATGTACATAGCTAACAAAACTAGGGCAAATCACTTTCCAAAGCAATTGAGTTTCTCACTAAAGCAATCCAGGCCTTCTGGAGTAAACCATTCCCTTTCCATCTGCAGTGTATTGAAGAGAAGTAAGCCTTGGTCCCTAGTATATATGATCAATGCTGCATATGACAAACGTGATAGCAACAGGAAAACTTACAAAGTAAGGATACCCCTTGATGTTAAAATTCTCTGGAGCATCCTGAACAAACAGATTAATGAAGTAGAGAACAAAGTTACCACATTCTTCACCATTTCTCTGCTGGGGCACCTGAAACAAAAAAACAAAATATTTACAAGTGCAGATTCACAGGGAGCCAAGAGGAAAGTAAAATTAACCAAGAGCTTGTATGATCACCTTAGGCACCAATAAAGGAATTTGTGAAATCAACTCCTTAGTTTCAGGCCTACCCTCTTCTCTATATATGTCCAACACAAACCTTCAGCACCAAGAATGAGGGTTGAACACTCAAATGGGTGAGTAAACAGATACAATATTGTGGGTTTAAAACATTCCTTACATATTGAAGAAAAAAATGGTAACTTACTTTCTTATATCTGGTTCAAGCCGCCTAGGATTTGCCATTTCAAGTGAATCCAGTAACAACATGCACCGTGTTCTTGTTTTTGATTCCAAACTCTCACCAAAGTGACAGAAGATTAAGAGGCTCCAGTGTCTCCTACAAAAGCATTTCAAATGATAAAATTCCATGTACTGTCAGGAAATCAGACATTTGGCAGTCAAGGTAGATAAGATACACACCAACAAACAATAGGAACTAAAACATATTTCTTTGAAAAAATGTGCTTCCTCTTAATCCATGTCAAAACGTTTGCCCTGCTAGATGCTTTCCTGTACAGGTCAAACCATAAAGAGTCGAGGTATGTAAAGCAAGTCTTCTTATCCTCTGAGAAGCTCCTCCACAAATTTCTGCAAAATTTATACATACATCCTGACTAAGGACAACAAGTTTGAGGCTAAACACTAGATTAGCAAATCATAGCTTACTCCATATAGCATTCAAATTCTCCAGAGTCAAGCTTCTTCTTTTGTTTAAAGATCGTACACTTGCACTTCACTTGTTTCTTTGATCGTTTACGGCAAGTGAAGGTACCAAGAAAACAGGGGGCATTCAATTCAAACTTTCTTATCTCTTGTCTAGATATCTTCACTTTTTTAGCATGCAAAGATGCTATAGTATGCAGCCAACATGTCCGGTGCTTTGAAATGTGATCAGGAACCTCTGCTACAGCAAAAAACACTCATCCATTACCTGATATAATTTCTGAAAGACTCAAATCTAAATAAATAAGTATGAACAAAGATTAAGTTGCCCCATTGGTTATTCAACAATTGGCAATATAGGTGAGCTCAATATAAGGCAGTGGAATGACCCTTTGAAACAACTTAGGATTCACTGAACCATCCCTACTAAAAACATATTCACCGATTGGGTAGATGAAGTTGAACTCCATCATTCAAAATTATGGGCTCTTAAACAATAGCACAAATTCATCACTCTGTGGAACCATGGAATTTCTATCATGTACAATTTCTATCAAGTACAATGAAGTACTCACTGTATCTGATAAACAAATAACAGTAGAATTTAATCAGCATGCATCTACTTTTATAATAATCACAATCATTTTCCAGAATAAGTAGACTAAACAAACAAAATTTTAACATTTTGTTTAGTTAATAAGAACCTATTGAGGTTCTTTCACCAGTCGAGAAAGCACAAGACACTCGACTAAGACATTCAACTTTCCGTCACTTCTCGCGTTTCTCACCGACCAAACAGGTCCTGTAAACCATCATATGAACAATTTCCACCAACCCAACAACAATGGGAGAATATAGGAGAGATTCAACTAAAAAAGTTGATGTACCAGGAGTTGAAGATACAAGATCGATCGGATTGTTTACATCACCAGTCTTTCTTTTCCTCATTGCTATCGATATTCACCAACTAATGACAGAAAAGTTCTTCGTGTCTTTAACACGAAGATATTTCTGGGAAATAAAGCACTAGTAAAGGAAAACTTTGAACACCGAGCGCCAGATACTCACCCGGCTCCCGCCGCCCATTATTCTTTCTCCCGACACTGTCGAGATTTCGAAGTGAATTCCGTTCCATGATTTCATCGGAATGTGGAGATTCGGATAATAACATCTAGGTCCCTAAAATTTTATACAATTACGCATAGAACATAAATTAGCATCTTTCTTTTCCACGCAAATCTCATATAGCCCATCGAGTAGGCCCATAAGTTTAGAATAGCCCAACTAGGGCCCATTTAAGGGCAAGAATGCGAAATGCGTACGAAGTTATAAACCACGTCGAGAGAAAGAAGCCGTACGGCTACTCTCTCTTCTTCCCTTGCTTTGCTCCTTGCTCAAGCAAACAATACACCTTGAAATCCCAACTCAGTGAGTCAGCAATCGAGTCAGCCATGGATAACCAAGAAGGAACTCAGCAACCGCATCTCGTACTCGCTAACAAGCGCTTTCTTCTAACGCATCCAGACGTTCAAGACATCGAGAAGGTCCGACTCAAAGAAGAGGTCTTCGCAATGATCAAAGCTGACGGTATCTAACTCGCCCGCTTCTCTCCGAGACTCTCTTAGTTCTGCTGAGCTATGCTCGAGTGTTTTATATTAATGTTTTGATTGTAATTGCGCTGTTGTGTGTAGATATGGCTTCCTTTTACGAAACCCTAGTGGCTGAATCGGTGCTGGAGATGGATCAGAGCGTTCTTGATTCAATGCGTGCGAACATCGAAGGCGAGCTTAAGAAACTTGATGAGAAGTGAGTGCTTTTTTAAGTGATTTGGCTTTTTTGAATCGGGGTGTCCTTTGGGCTTTTTAATTTTGGAAATTTCAATCACGCCATTTTATGTTTTTTGAGTCCCAATTAATTATTATTTACCCAAACAACGTTGTTTTTTTTTCATTAATTATATCTGCTATCGGAGACAACGATATATAATTATTGGGGTGAAAGCCGTTGAAAATTGTTTTATGATTAAATTTTTTGTGGTTGCATAATGCTTCGTAATTGGTAAAATGTGGTTGAATAACTAAACGCACTGATTATGCTTAAAAGTAGAGAGATGATATATTGTCTGATAAATTCTCTAATGTTGTGTCCCGTAGTCAGACTAGTTGATATCTTCTTTTATTTTACTTTTACTAATTGTGGCTAATGTGTTTAGTTGCCTTTTAGTTTTATGTTTTCTCAGGATTTGAGGAGAGTGTAATTTTAAAAAAAAAAAAATAAAATTATGTAGTCTGAGGGAAGTTGTTTGGAGGTTTTATGGGTGTTATCTTGAGTTGTTTTAATATTAGAAAAGTTTCAAGAGGTTAATTGGTTTCAGGTGATTATATAATGGGTTATGTGAGGTTGCACAGAGTTTTAAAGTTAGGTTATGGAGCAATATGTTCAGTTATGAAGTTTTGGTGGTCATATCATTCGCCCTTCATCTTTATTTTGTATGCAGTTAAGCTTTAACATGGACCATCACTTGCCCGTTAATCTTAGCGACTAATGTTGGTGATGAAGTAAGTGGGACTGCAGAACCTCTGTCGGTGTAAGATAAATTAGTGGGGAAACATGGACCTTAGATTTGGTAGGATGAATTAAGTCTTAGAAATGCTGCTGGATCTAAATTTTTGGTCAGTTTGCATTATAGAAGCTGTGTTGCTCTAGTTTACTGTCATATACCATCTAAAATCTTAGACTTTTATAAGTAGCTAATTTTGTTGAACTGAATTGGTTGGTTTCATTTCCATAGTTTATGAAGCTTATGTCTTCTATGGCTGTTTACTTCTTCACGTGTCTTTTATGACCTTATTTAGTTGGTGATATGTTGTATCTCTCTAATAATAAATAAATAAATATAAGGCTGAGATCATAGAGCGTATTGAATTTTTTCATTGGGGTTGATATTGGTGTAAAAGTAGGTGCTTGAGATGACTGTCCTAGTTCGTTTGTAATCTGTGTTTGTTGGGAATTTATATGCTTATGTAGTACTACATTCTCATTTCTTTTGTTGTGCCTCTTTCTAGGATTGCCGATGCTGAAGAGAACTTGGGTGAAAGTGAAGTTCGTGAAGCTCATCTAGCCAAGTCCTTGGTTTACATTCAGATTGGTGACAAGGTAGATAAGGATTATAACTTCTGCTACTGATAGTTTTCCTTCTGCAATTATATCCTTTTTATGTGCATAATATTTTCACATCTAATTTATCCTTGGTGGACCCAGGTGAAAGCTTTGGAACAACTAAAGGTTACTGAAAGCAAAACAGTTGCTGTTGGGCAAAAGATGGACTTGGTGTTCCATACGCTGCAGCTTGGATTTTTCTACATGGATTTTGATCTTATTTCCAAGAGCATTGACAAAGCGAAGAAGTAAGTATTACATGAACTTTCAACTACATTTTTCAGTCTTTCTGTTGCGGCCAAATCTATGAAACATGACTCTGCCATTTGATGCCAGCCTGTTTGAAGAGGGAGGTGATTGGGAAAGGAAGAACCGTTTGAAGGTGTATGAGGGCTTGTACTGCATGTCCACTCGAAATTTTAAGAGGGCAGCCAATTTGTTTTTGGATTCCATTTCAACATTCACAACATATGAACTTTTCCCATATGATACCTTCATCTTTTACACTGTCCTGACAAGCATTATATCATTGGATAGAGTTTCCCTGAAGCAAAAGGTCCATGGATGATCTACCTCATGGTTATGATGTGAATTCTTTGTGCCTGATGTTTTCTTAAGGCAATTGCCTTGCTAATTGTTGATCTTACTAATTTTATGTATTGCTGCAGGTGGTGGATGCTCCTGAGATCTTGACAGTGATCGGGAAAATCCCTTATCTTTCTGAGTTTTTGAACTCTCTTTATGATTGCCAATACAAATTGTTTTTCTCTGCTTTCGGTAAGAAGAGGTTTGATCATTTAATAAATGTATTAAGAAATGTTATTCCTTGTTTGCTGCCTATCTGAATTGTGTTGCTACTTCATCATACCTGCATTTTTGGTTGGTTGATTGACCATTCACTGAATTTATGCATCTCAAGAGTAATTCGTTTGCTGTGGATTGTTTTCAGCTGGCCTAACAGAGCAAATAAAATTGGACCGCTATTTGTATCCCCACTTTCGGTATTACATGAGGGAGGTCAGAACTGTTGTCTATTCTCAGTTTTTGGAGTCATATAAAAGTGTTACTATTGAAGCAATGGCAAAGGCTTTTGGGGTAACAGTGGAGTTCATCGATCTGTAAGTATTTAATAATATTCATATTGATGCTTCTTTTAGGTACAATTTCCTCTTTTATTTTTTTTTCCCCATTCAGATGCTTATTTCATAATGTTTTGAGTTACTTTTATGTTTGAATATCTTTTGGCCTTTAGTTAATACCAATGGTTTATGTTTTCAGGGAGCTCTCGAGATTTATTGCAGCAGGGAAGCTTCATTGCAAGATTGACAAGGTTGCTGGTGTTCTCGAAACTAACCGTCCAGATGCAAAGAATGCTCTTTACCAAGCAACCATCAAGCAAGGAGACTTCTTATTGAACCGCATCCAGAAGCTTTCTCGTGTGATTGATCTATGAAGATGGTAGGAATTTCTTGTGTTGCGGAAATGATACTGAAATTTCGTAATCGCAAAGAAATACCCAGGATAGGGGCCTCCTCTGTTGGTTGCCTTTGGCTGGATGAATTGTGATGCTTAGTTGAGATTTTATCGTTGTCCTCGTATCTTCCAAATTTATTAAGAATTGTAGCTATGCAGGTGTCATCATTCGTTTGTCATTTACTTCTGCTGAGTAAGACCCATGCCTGAGTTCAGTTGGTTATTTTGATAGATTATTTTTACAGCAGCACTGGACTGACTTATCGATTCCCATCAAATAATCAGAAAATCGCCAAAGATACTATATGAATTTATGAAGTCTCTGAACCGGGATTGAGAATGGAACACGAGTACGCACTTGAGCTTGAATTTAAGGTGTTCAAATGTCGAGCACCTTCCAATGTTGTCATCATCAAAATGGCCGAAAGCAGAAGTTTCAGTTGAACTTTTTCAATTGTATTAGATTAAACAACGGTATTCAAGTACAATGATGCACTTGTACTGCCAAAGATGTTTTAACTGCGGCTAGCCAATCCTTTGGCCGGATGTGTCTGCGCACGGAAACGCAACCTAATAATGGAGGGATTAACTGTTTGTTTATTTTTTTTAATTTTTAAAAAAATTATTTTAAATTATTTTAAATATTATTTATTTATATTTTAAATTTTTTATTATATATTTTAAATTTTATTTGATATTATTATTATTATTTATTTTAAATATTATTAAGTTGATTTCAAATCTAGTATAAAAGAAAACAAAAAAGAGGGCAACGGTATGCCATGCAGCCAGCCGCCAATAATGGAAGCAAATCTTTTATTCAACATCGCATCACAAAACAAATGGCTTTACTGTGCATTATCGAATGGGTCGGCTAACGTTACACCCAATGTAAAATGTCGGAGGTAAATAGTTGTAGTCTGCCCTCTAGAAGATTAATGTCGAGAAAATATGCAGGGGCTTGGAATAACAGTAACCTTTCTTACATGTACTTCATCCAGAAAACCGAGTCCATTTGAAGAAATGAAGAGAAATTTGGAACATGTACTGTTCAAAGACCTCCGTACTACCTGGGACGGGATTGAGTTAAAATGAATGGACTCTTCTACCTGACAAAGATTGCCAATCCTTGAATAGCTAATTTTTTCCCCCTGCTCTTGATGCGTTCCTCTGTTTCCCTTCAGATCGCAATTGTCAATTGATGTACATTGGATGATAACCAGCTTACGGGCATTATATGTTTTCAATTTTAGGGCATGATCACTAGCCTTTCCTGTGCCCCAATCAATTTCTTGTCAACTGGTCTCCAAGCTGTAGCTTGCCTACCTAAGTGCAGAAGATAAAAAGGACAACAATGTCAAGTTAGAAAAAAGACACAGACAAAGATTAAGGAAAATAAATGTTAATGGGATGTTAAATCAATCCTTTTCCCATTTAGACATATTTTTTCTTTACCAGCCTTGGAAGCAAAGCGTCGTTAGTTATTACTTGTAAGCCTTGGCTTCACTTTCACACGACTCTCACGGTCCCCAGGTCAGCACTCGCATAAAATTAACCATCCTTGGGTTTTTCAGCCACAGCTTCCATCTTTACAGTTCCATGTCTGCAGAACAACTGAATATTATCTTCCTATGAGAGGATTCTGTACCATGTAATGTTAATATCACAGTCCTTGTGTAATCCTGGATATTAAAAACGACGACCGAAGTTAATTAATAAGCCTCGTATTTTGTAATAATTTTCATTTGATAAACAATCAGAAGCGAAGCGATATGCCGGGTTTAGATTTCAAAGAGATTCAAGACAAGCTCTCTTATCACTTGAGACCCTGGCAGCGCTCCTTTCAGTTCTGGGTTCGAGCTGCTGATATCTACACTGGCTACAAGGTTTTTTTTTTTTTTCCTCTTTTCTTTTCTTTTCTTTATAGATGTCGGTTTCTGAGTTAAAATTTGATGGGTTTTGTTTATTCGTTGGGATTTGCTTTGTTTCTCGTTAGGTGTTTCAAGTTCGAGTCAGTTTGGTGAAAGATGCGCAAAAGCAGGAGGCAATGTGGGAAAGACAACATGAGCTCGCCGCCGAGAAGATTTATGCAATGTGCTCTGACCTTGGTGGATTCTTTCTTAAGGTATCTGATCCCTCTCTCTCCTTCTAAACTCAATTCAGTCGTTGCGTTTAGCTCTCTATCTGAAATCATGCATTGAAAATCGCTCAATTCAAATAGGTTTTGGTTCTTTTATTACTTTTTATCACTGTTTAATCGATTTGTTGTCCATTGTCCTATCGGATGCGTGATTTTGGCTGTTGTATTGCCATTTTATTCTACTTCAACGCTCCTTTATTTTTTCTGCTTTCAAAGTGAATTAAGTAGTGAAGCTTGAAATTATTTTACTCAAATTTTATTATATTTGTTTTCTTATCTTTTCTGAAATTCTGCTTTTATGTATTTGCGTTTCGTTTTCTTATTCTGTTATTTTCTGTTTCTGTTTTTAATGAAAATGTGGCAGTGATATTTTCTTCTTGTTTGATAGAAAACTACGATTCTGTTATGATTTTATTTTATACTATTGCTTTAGTAATATACTTGAGATCGTGCATGGATTTAAATAGGTAGCCCAAATTATTGGGAAACCCGACTTGGCCCCAACTGCATGGGTGAGAAGGCTTGTTACACTCTGTGATCGAGCTCCTGCAACTCCATATGATACCATTCAACTTGTACTGGAGAAGGAATTCGGTCGAAGTGTTGTTGAAATGTTCGAAAGATTTGATCCGGAGCCTATCGGTTCTGCTTCTATTGCACAGGTACTTTTCTCCTAGCAAAATTTTCTGATGCAGTAAAGCATGGGCTTGAGGCATCTATATTTTTCACCAAATACTTGTCAAGAAATTTAACCTGTTATAGAAGCTACTGAACACGTTGCTATATTGGTTAACCTCCTAGACTGACAATTTGGCCAAAGTTTTGCAGTTCAAGAGAGTTGGTTTGCAGACAGAAATGAGTTGAGGAAACAAAGCTGTGATATTGTCTGTACATTGAACATTTAGTCATTTTATGCATGAATATGCATGCAGAACTTTGACTGAAGGGATATTACCTTTCAATTGAGGTAGCTGCAATTATGGACCAATTTGTTAGCTGTTGCAACCATGCAATGAAGCTAACAGATGCATTTGGCGTCATTTTTATTCACCTAGAATAAACGCTGGTAACAGTAACAGCACTTCTAAACTTCATGGAATTGCTGCATTGAAGCTGAGGCATAATGTATAGGGAAATGGACTTTCTCTGTTGTGGGAGTTGAAAGGATACCATTTTAAGGGTCCATGCACACAGAAAAACAAATATAGAAATGTTTTTCCGTTGTTTTATCATTCTAAGCCAATAATTTTATAAGTGATATAAATTAAATCATAAATTAAATGAAAATCTAAAGCTGAAACCCCATCTCACTTTCTAATACTCTACTTCCTGCTTGCTTTTGGTTTTCAAAAACATTTAAATGTTTGCACAAATATATTCTTCTCTCCTACTAGATTGAAGTAAATATTTTTATGAATTTATGAAAGGTAGAAAAATTTTGCTGTTTGCTAGTGGTGAAACTGAGTACTTTGCTTGCAGGAAATTACACATATTTAACTCAGTTTATTTGTGCAAAACAGGTTCATCGAGCTAGACTGAGAGGTGATAAGGTTGATGTTGTTGTCAAGGTAAAGACTTGTGGAAGTGATCTTGGAAGGTCTATAATATCCACAGAATTCTAATTGTTTAGTGTGTGATAGGTTCAACATCCTGGGGTTCAGGATCTGATGATGACGGACATCCGTAACTTGCAAGCGTTTGCTTTGTACATACAAAAGGCAGATGTTAAGTTTGATTTTTTTTCCATAACAAAGGAAATGGAGAAACAGGTACAAGCAGTGTCGTATTTTCTCTACATCACTAGCTTCTTTTCTCTTATATTGTTTTGTGATTTTATCTTGTTATTTGTGTTGGATAATTTTTCCCTCTTTATTTTAAGAGTCAAAGCAATCACAAAAGTAACATGGTTGCATTTAACTATTAGATGATCTAGTACTTGTCTTGGTGGAACTATGCTATGAAATACTCTCTAAACTTTACAAGGGAAAATACTTCTTCCTGCATTCCTTTGAATAGACTGTGTATATCCATAAAATTCTTTTTTTTTTTTTTGGGTGCCATTCAAGATTGGGTATGAATTTGACTTTGCAAGAGAGGCAGATGCAATGGATAGAATTCGGCATTTTTTACACAAGAATAACAGAAAGTCTCCTGTCTTGGTGCCAAGGGTGATTCCAGATATGGTAACTAGGTACTTCTTGCTGCACCATGTTATCTTGTCTGGACTTCCAAATACTATCTAGGAGTTGTTACTTTGTAGGATAGAAGTTTTTTGTTTGTTTGGCTGCCAAATGATAAGCCATGAAGATGTGTTTGTATGTACTTGCTATTCCATTTTAAGTTTTCTGTTATATTGTTTGATTCATTACTTTGCATCATCATTTGCCTTTATTGAAGGTGCTGACTGTTAAATGGGGCCATAGATTGTCAACACCTGTTGTTTTGAAACTAGATAAAACTTGATTATTTTTTTGGGCACTGAGATGGATATTTGTCTTTAAACTCTTTCACTGCACCATTAGTGGTGCTTTGACATTGCTGAATAGATATTTTTTTGTAATTTAGAGTTTATTTGTTTGATCAGGAAAGCCTTAGTAATGGAATATATTGATGGAATTCCAATCCTTAATCTTGGAGATGAAATAGCAAAAAGAGGAATCAACCCTGGTGGTAAGGTTGCAGCCGCAGCAAAGCAGTAAGCCCTTAGATTGTCACAGAGAGTATGGAGTTGTCTCATTTTTCTCTTATGCTTGATTGTCTTACTTTGCCTATAAGCTTTTGACATTTTTTCCACGTTCTGGAGATAAGTTGAAGCCCACAAATGAGTCTTAACTTAAAGAGGATAACTGTCTTTGCTTCAAACCAATATGGTTCTTGCTCCTAGACTTCGGTTGTCCCCAAATATTTGCCTCGGCCTATCATCTTGCACCTATTCATTTTTTGCTCATTGATTTTTTCTTGGACCTTTTGCATTGAAGCTACTGTACTGATTCTTGTGGTCAATTGGCCTCAAGAAAATAATTTTTAAGAAATCATTTGGTCATTGATTCTCTCTCTTCTCTC
Organism: Khaya senegalensis; assembly: GCA_032402905.1. Lineage (NCBI taxonomy): Eukaryota > Viridiplantae > Streptophyta > Magnoliopsida > Sapindales > Meliaceae > Khaya > Khaya senegalensis. The sequence goes on along the minus strand of CP135557.1, from coordinate 8,071,501 downwards.
TCCTCTTTGTCTCTGAGCTTCTTGGTTACGTTTGTAAACTAGTGATTTCATATAAACAGCATTACATGCTTGTTGAATTTCTGTGGGTGCAGGAACATACTCAAGAATTTGACTCTAGCATATGGACAGATGATACTGAAGAGGGGTTTCTTCCACGCGGATCCCCACCCAGGAAATATTTTGATCTGTAGAGGTTCAGAGGCAAGTAATACATCGACATTTGTTCATAATATTTCCAACAAGTATTATGGTCCTGAATAAATCAGCTGGCTAGTTGCAGCTCTCTTTCCAACTTTTCCTCTATCTAATTATCTTAATATGGAACGATCAAGCAAGAGGGTGTATTTTTTTACTACTATGGATCTTAGCTTGATGAATGTTAACTAGTACTTAGTTCATCTGCCTTTCTTGTCTGAAGTCAGGTTGCCCTGTTAGATTATGGGCAAGTGAAGGATCTCCCAGAAAATTTGAGGCTTGGATATGCTAGTTTGGTTCTTGCAATTGCTGATAATGACCCTATGAGAGCATCAGAGAGCTACAGGTAAATTTTTCTTGGTGAATTTAAATGCCTTTTACACATAACTCGTCAGTTGGTGCCATCAATGATATATCAGTTGGTTTGCCTATATGAGAAAATTAGTTTCTGGGATGGGCTGTATGTATCGCAGTTGCTTTGTATTCATGAAGATCAAAACAAGAATAATGATTATAAATCCTAATGTTGTTAGAAGAAGTTATACTTCATTATGTAACTGTCTCTGCATGAAATATTGATGTGGCTAGATTTTTTGTCATTACATTCTGTTCAAATTTTTTCTAAAATTGAGCAATTTTTCGATAGATCAAACAGCTATATTTACAAATTTTTCCATTTTTAGGGAGCTTGGAATAGATACCTTAAGCATATGCGAGGATGAACAAATGGAAATGCTTAGATTGGCGCAGACAATGTTTGATACTAAACTACCTCCCGGAGTAGTGATGCTACAACCCTTCTCAGAGGAATCTTCAATTAAAAAGATTGCTATTCCGGTAAGCAGTGGATTTGACGCTTTTACTAAAAGTGAATCATCACTCTCTTTGCCCTGCCTGCAGTTGTATACTATTGCCTGAAGCATGCATTGGTTGCTCATAAGATTGTACTATGGGTGAACATATATGTGTGTTTCTCTATTCTCTATCATTATCCTATGGATGAGATATATATATATATATATATATATTTGCTTTTCTTTTAAATCCTGTATGTGTGAGTTGATTTTATCAGGGCAGTAAGGGACCAAAATTGGTGATGATGTTGTCTTTAGTATTCTTTAAGTTTTTTACTTTACTTGGATTAAAGGATTGCGACGTTCTTAGGAATTGCTAGTACAAAAGAAATTAGTTTAGAATTGTTGATTCTGAAAATTGCAGGGAATGACTTACCAATTTTGTCGTTAATTTTGAGGATGACTCCTTTATTTTCTAGATGTTGTCATTTTTCTAAATTATAAATAGTGATTCAAATGTTACACTGATGAGGAAGCAAAAGATGAAATCCTTTCAGTTCCATTTCCTAAGGCTTTGTATGCTTCTATTGCATATTATCCTATTCGGGGTAACAATATTCATCCAATACTGTGTCTGACAGGCTTTTCCAGAGGAACTGTTTTCTGTTCTTCGGACAGTGCATCTTCTGAGAGGACTTAGTGTCGGTCTAGGAATCAACTATTCTTGCGCAGAACAGTGGAGACCCATTGCAGAAGAAGCTTTATACTTTGCAGGAAGATTAAAAGGTTGGTATTTTCAACTCACTGTTGTCCTAAGTCCTATGCAATTTTTGTATACTATCATGTGAATTGCCGTGTTGTTTGAATGCCCTCCAAATGATTTCACTTTCTGCTTTGTAACATTATTCATGCTACCATTTCAGATAAGGACAGGAAGACTAAAGGTCGTAGGCGAGGTTTCTTAAGAAGATTGTATCATAGAGGGTGATTGTCCATTATTTTGTTGGGAAGAGGTAGGCGTGGCATGAATTCTTCTGGAAGCATTAGAAATATGTTTGCTAATTATATATTGATCAAAATCACCTTGTTTGTGCCAACTATGATCAGTTATAGCAATTACAATATCAACGGATATCCTTAATTTGCTGTTTCCACCTGCTCTTCCCTTGTGCTTCTGAATTTAGCAGGAGCAGCAGCTACTTTTTGACATACAAAATTCTGTAATCTGCTGTTTCCATTGTTAGAAAATGCACAAGTAGTTGATCGAACAAGTGAATTATGTGTTATTTGTTTATCATAAATGTAGTTTATTCCAAGAATGTGCACGGCAGATGGCAATATGATGGGTAGAAAACGACGCCGTATTGAAAGGCGTCGTACATTTATTAACTTGACACACTCACGTTCGCTTTACAGCTACCGGATTCGGTCGAAAGTCGAAACAGTCAAAATATTTCATTTGAAATTAACAAACCCTAGTTTAAAAGGTAATATTAAAGCGGGCTCGTCTTGATTGGGCTAACATTGGCCTGGCCCAATTCGTTCCAACTTCCGCGAGAAGTTACTTAGAAAACGGCGGTCAATCGTGGCGCCAAAACACTCGAGAGGAAAAGGCAGATCCAGAGAAGCGGAAGCGGAAGATGTTTGGGAGAGTGAGAGCTGCTTCCTCGACGCCGGACGAATTGGAGTTGGAGAGGTCGCCGTCCAAGCTCATCAAAGATGATTTTCTCTCTATCTACGGTACTCTCTCTTCTCTAAACTATCCTATTTATATTTATGCTTATATTGCCGACTTTTTTATAAATCGCTCTCAATTGTTCAAATCGGATGGTTAGTTGCCGGAGTCCTCTTTGGCTGGCTGATATGCACAAGCTCTTTGTTCCTTTTGTTCGCCAATTGTTTGACAATTTGGCCCAGTAGGTATAGTGTTTTATTTCAAAAATGAAATGAACCAAACAATTAACAGACGACAGTCTTATTCCAGCTGAATATCCATTCGATCAGCATTGACATTTGATTTGATGAGAAATTATTTTTATTATGGTTGTTTTTATTCCAATTTCAAATTACGGTTTGAAGATATAATGTGAACTTACGAATAAATCTTATGCTAGTTGATGATATCAAGAAAACAATTTATTGGTGCTACAATCTAAGTCATAGCCAAAGTTAGTGAGACTTTAGCTTATAGCATCACTATAGCTGTTAAGCTTCACTGGGTTCATTAAATTCCTAATTTTTGATGCAGAGGCTACACTTATGAAGCTTAAACTAGGTGCTCAACGTGATGTTGCTTCAACTTCTAAGGTAGCAATGAAGACAGAAACAGATTGTGGTTCTTGCACTGTTTCTAAATGTTGCTGTGATATTTTAAGCTCAAATTTTGCTGAGGCAGATTGTAGTTCTCATGCTTTGTTGAAGAGTTCTCAACTTGTCTCGCTCTCTGAGGATATAACAATGACAGATACAGATAGTTCTTCTGTGAGTATTTCACCAAGTTCTAGTGATTGTCAATCAACTGGGAGTATGAAACATCATCGAAGCAATGATGTATCAGTTCGTTATTTGTTTCTAAATATAGGAGTTTAGGACAAGCGAAGTGTTCATCTCAAGAAGAGGTGATGATGATAGAAAATGGTGGTTCATCTGTAAGTATTTCACCAAGTTCTAGTGATTGTCTATCAATGAAGACCACCAACGAACAATTGGAACAGGATTGTATCTGTTCTCTTTCTGTTTGCCAGATGCGAGAGTAGACATAGAAATGGGTTCATGACTGTGAACACTGGAGTTGTGAGCTAGTTGGGTGTTGAACTAGGGCATATGTTAGGGCTGATTTGGACTTTCTGGACTTGGACTAATATGGGAAGTCCGATTGTGAACCCTGATGGATTTCTTTTCCACACAAGAAGAAATTGAGAGTATCGTTTTAGGCGTTCAATTCATATGCAGATGGTTTAAGTAGCTATGTTATTTAAAACCGAATATTATTTGAAGGTACTTGTGGCTCAATTCTCATAGCTTGACTACAAAATTCCTGTGGTCCGAGAGTTCTGCATACCAGTCAAGACCTCAATTAAGCTGGAGCATTTTGCTTCTTTGGATTTTTGTATGTTCCCTTTGATTGATTTCCCATTTAGTTTTGTTTCCACTCGGTTGTTTCCATTTGTTTCTTTCCAAGCCATTGGGAAAATTGATAAAAGAAACAAGCTTTTCATTTTCCCCACTTTTTATTTCATTTGTAGCGTTCATTCATAGAGCAGATATCAGATATGATATGTAATGCCAAGGAGTATTCCAATCGAGATGGAAATTTGTGTAAATGAGAAGATATGAAATGGTTAACATAGCTGATTTGGCAAACTTGTTCATCCATTAGTTGAGTCTCTTCAACGGTAAGATTCAGATATTTGCTTCAAAAAGCAAAACAGTTCCATTATGAGGGCATTCAAGCATTTTGTCTCAAAAGATTAGAAAGAAACTCTCAGGCAGCATTCTATGTCCTGAAGCATGAGAACGCCTCCGGGCAATGTCCCAGTATTTACAAATTTGAAGATCAATTATTCTTAAAATGACATTGCTCAAACACAATACCACTTGTGCGATAAAAATCGTGTGAATAGAGAAGACTGGTACAAAAGTCTCATGTAATCAGGGTCTTGTAGTTTTGTGGTCATGACTGAATTGTTTGGCTCATAGATCAATAAAGAATTTCTGATATTTTGATACAAATGCTCGGAAGAGAACTCTTCAAAAGTGCATGCCTCACAATTCACATGGTTAACTCTTAGTGGAGATTACTCCCTCAACCATGGTGCTAGAGCTAGTGTCCACTGACCTACTTCGCCTTCTTTGAACCATAGAGCTGCAGAAAAAACAAATTATGAGGGACAGACGACTAGAAGGACAAAATAGGCAGGGGGAAGAGCAGAAAGAGGACCTCAGTAAGTTTACACAGCACACCATCACTTGCAATATAACAAAACAACTCCATCAACAATCACATTCAAATAGCTGCCTTATTATTTCTTTTTGTCACATTGAAAGTGGGCGAGATTCTTGTTGGATTCATTACCTTCTACATCTTTAAAATGTTTTGAAGACGGAATGAAAGGAAAATTTTGACACATATATTCGGATAATAATTTTTTCATGGGTTTATTCCGGCATCCATAATTTCTGGATAAGAAATCCCTAAAAGAAAATGCCAATACACACATCAAAACTACCTGTTGCTTGAAAGATATCATGAATGCATTCATAAGCACAACAATTGTGCTGCAGTATATCTTACGTGTTACACAGGCATTCATGTAATTACCTATTTCACGCTTGCCATTCTCAGGGCTGTCACTTCCATGGACCACATTCCTGCCAAAATACTCAATCATGAGACCATGTCTCCAGATAATGTAATTGCTAAGAAGAGGACAAATTAAGTCATGGCAACCAGCTGAAACAAAGTTGTATTATACTAATGCAAAGTCCAAAATTGTGAAGGTGTCTGACCTCCCTGTTTGAACAGCAAGATCTCCTCTTATTGTTCCTGGTTCAGCTTGAAGAGGATTTGTAGCCCCTATTAGCTTACGTGCAGATGCCACCACACTAACACCCTGCCAAGCCTTGATAATAAAACAACACCATCATTTTCTTGAACTAGAGCTACAGTAAGTAACAGGATATGGTTTAAAAGAGGAGGCACATACCATACATACAACTGGCCCTGAAGTAATGTACTCAATCAGTTTAGGGAAAAATGGCTTGGAATTGAGATCCTTATAATGTTCCTGTATTCATCAAACATGTATAGTAACATGTTAAATCAAAGAAACATCTAAAAGAGATTATAAAAACCGTAATCAAGTAAACATGAAACATCATATAGTCAAAGACTGACAAACATTTCAAAGAGAAAACTTGAAATATCCACTTTCATTGTCCCAAAAACATAGCATTTGTAGAAAGCTTAAAATGTCATACTCAGAGGATACACTTTCAACAACAAAATAGAACATCATGCTCCTTTACAATGAGATGAACAACTTGTTCAGACCACTTTTACATTAGAAGATGAAAAGCTTTTGGTTTGCTTCAAATTACAAACACAGACACAAGTACTCAATATTCTCAAGGGCATTTGGAAATTGTTGGTTCATAGTTTCTTCACAAATAACAATCAAGTAAATACAAGTACACAGAACAATGAACCTCAGCCAATTCTTTGGGGCATTGAAAGAGTTTCAAGCCAGTCAGTTTGAATCCCTTCTTCTCAAACCTTGAAATTATCTCTCCAACCTAAAATAACATAAGTTAATTGGTGAATTCAGAACAATAAGACTAAAAGGAGAAAATTGACAACACAAATAACTCCATTTCTGCCGCTGAGAAAGGATAAAGACACATCTTATTATGCTGTTTAAGTATCCAGAAGTGAAGTATCCAGACGAAATTGTATGGAAAAAAAAGGCTTGTATTAGTTTCAATTGGTTAAAACTTTGGCATTTTCGAGCAACACATAGTGAATAACTTCAGTTTCAAATTATTGTTACATCTATTTCCCTACACTTTCTCAGCAAGCAAACCAAGTTAAAATTTAGAAGACTACATTATACAAAATGAAGACTTACCAGACCACGTTGAATACCATCGGGTTTCACCATAATGTAAGTCTCTTCAACTTGTTCCTACACAGAAACGAAGAAAAAACTTAGTAACCTCAAATGGGGTTCCACTAAAGCACGCATAAATCACAAATTTCAAACAGAGTCTTCTATTACAAACAAAACAAATTAGGAAAACGTAATTCATTTTGTCCCCAGAGTACCCGAACGAAAATTAACAGAAGTGAAAGACACTCAATGGGGTTCCCATAAATTATGTCAAATTTTTTAAAAAAAAAAAAAAAACACAGAACGAGAGAGAGAGAGGCAAACCATGGAAGCAACCAAGCGGGGAAGGAAGATGCCAGCATTGTTGGAGTTGCGAGCAATGGTTTTGCGTTTGAAGAGGACATGGTGGCGATTTTAGGAAAAGATGGGACTGTGATTGGAATGCTGCAAGTTGGCTGGTATTGCGTATGATAAGCCTGTTGGAAGTGTTGGATAAGCAGCTGCTACTGCAACTTATCTTACCGACAAAAGATGGCGATGATGACACACCTAAAGCAGCCACACCCTCCATTTCCTCTCTCTGTCTCTCCCTCTCTCGTTCTCCGCGAGCCTAATAAGGTAAAAATGCTTGTTTGGCTAGATTACTAAATTGCCCCTCTCTCTGATAATATTCCATTGTCAACCTTGGAGTCTCCCTCTTAATCTATTTATTCTCCTCCACTGATCTATTCCATTCTCTTCCTTGGATCATTTTGCTTACCATCCCACGACATAATTAATTACTCGTTAATGCAAATATAATGCAAGGGATTTTTCCAACAAATATTCCAAGTAAGTAATGACAAGCGGCAAAATTTGACCTCCAACTGCCCCAAAACTAGAGAGTTAGATGACAACAAGGTGAATGGAATATTATACGGAACAAGTTAAATTAGGACTCTTGTATTAATTAATATAATCTACATGTTAATAATTTTTAAGAGTTCAACACTCCTTGAACTGCATGATACTGAAAGGTTTGTGTTTGTTTTCTTACAGACAATTTGGCCAGGATTTAGAGGAACGAAGTTGATCAGCAAGACAAATTGGGTTTGATCAGATTCGGATGTTAAAAGAATCAATGGAATGTGTTCAATATGTACAATTTGAGACCCAGTGTATATGCACACCAAAGCCAACGATACATATAATCTTTTATTTCATCTGTTCAAACCCCTGAACAGCTAACACTGAAAATCAAAATAACTTCATTTCACTCCGGACTCCAGAGTTGAAACATCAACATGCATGACATGATATATATAATAATGCAAATGAGACGACATCATAGCAGCAGCATAGTTTTATTGTATGATCAGTTCTTGCAGAACTGTGAAATTAGGCAACTGTTTATGATTTAGCATTTCCAGCAAGAAGTAGCAATTATTGGCTTAGATTTCCAGCCAAGAACCAAGCCTCCCTTCTCTTCCTCAACAGTGTAACCTTCGCAAACCTTCTTGTTCTTGAGCCATTTCTGAGCCTGAGCTATCATCTTGATGGGTGCAGCCTGGAACCCGGCACGGCTCATCCTCCGCCGCCACTGGTCCACCCTCTCGTGCCGCTCCACCCTCGCAGGTCCCTCACAGCTGACAATGTTCTTTATCTCCTCTGCAAAGTAAAATTGTTCCATCTTGGCCCGCCTTGTGTCATATTTGGGCAGCATGGCATCTAGGGAGTCAAAAATTGCTGAATAGTAGTGCAAAGCTTCCATAAATCTCCCAAGAAAAAATGGCCCATTGTGACTTGAGTCCTGCTCAACTAGAACAAATACTTTTGGCGAGAGCTCGTGAATTATCTGTAGAACTGAATTTAGAGCTTCTCGGCTTTCTTTAACTGCGCAATGCAGTTGAAGTATGCTATTCACAACAAGAACTTCATTTTCAAGTACTTCTATATCTTTAGGCCGAAGGTTTTCCAAGCTGCTTTTGACCACGGAGAAGTCCAAAGTTATGCCACACTCTTTTGCATAAGCCTGGAGCTCATGACCGATGATTTGGAATTTGTCAACGCAAAGGCCAACGGCAGTTATGCGAAGGCGGCGTGGCGGTTGGCCAGCACGTTTGGCAAGGTTTTCTATAAGCCGGCGCCATTGGTGACCATGTGGCAGGCCAAGGGTCATGCCCAGGTCCACCACATGAACAAAATTCTCTCCCTCAAAGGCTTCCAATATTGATGAGTTGGCCACAAAGTGACCAAACTGAATATGGGGGCAAATTTCATAGACAAGGTGCAAAGCTTCTTCCTTCTCATCTGAGCTACCAATGTCCATTATGTTCATTGCTGGTCCTGCATAACCAACCACTCCAAGGGGTTGAACCAATGCAAGACGATCTGTAAGGCCTTCCACAAAGCAAGAAGCAACACGCTGGAAGGAAGAGCCAAATACCAAAGCATTGGCTCGAAGTTCTGATAACAAAGCTGAAGCATGAACCTTGTCTCGACAAGCTACAGCCTCAGCACAAGCAATGAGAAGCTGAACAAGCCTCATACTATCAGCGTTTCCGTCTTCTTCACCTCCACCATCCTCAGCATTGACCATGGCTGCCGCCGCCTCTTCGATAGCCTCTGCAGCAAGATATCTTTGAGTATAAGTCCAAATATGATCTCTGAACTGAAGCCTTTGCAAACTATTCCTACCGCTGCCGCAGCGGCTAATACTGCTTCCACCACTACAAAGACTACTGCCACTTGCAATTGAATCGGCAATACTCATCGTTCGTTTGAGCCTCTTTTGAACTCTATTCTGATCATCCGGAAACGAGAGAATCCAGGAAGCAGCAGTATTCTCCAACAGAGGCATATAAGGATAACAGTCCACGGTTGAAAGGCCGAGTTCAAGGCCAATCACTTCATTGCTCCTTTGATCGCTATAAAGCTTATTGGACAAGAATTCACGAACCATTTTCGCAAATCTGTCTCTCTTTGATCTTCTTCCACTTTTTTCCTACTACGCATTCAACAAAGCTCTGAAAGAACCTATCACCATTGGTGGTGGTTTATATTGGCACAACATTTTCTTGTACCGCGGAAATTCCTAGATGCCATGGAAGTTTTCGGGGAAATAAAAGAGTTGGGTTCGTAGGTGTCTACTCAGAGAGTAGCATACAATAGTAATAATAATAATAAGGTAGAATAGCGTAGAGCAATCAAATGGCATCCCGTCCGTCCTTTTCCTGAGAGTTTTGGATTCTTTAAACTTGTCCTCCTCTTCCTGCCTTGAGGGTATAATTATATATATATACATGTATTCCAATACATGCCTGTAAATGAAGGAACTAAACATTGTTTAACTTATATGCATGGAATATCGACGATATTCGATCATCTTTCTCTTTTGACATTTTCATTGCAGCATAGTGTAATTAAGGCATCCACCTAGCTAGCAACTAGCAAGATATATAAATTTAAATTTTCGCATATTCAGCTGCTTAATTATTTCAACTTTAGTTTGGTAAGCAAAGAGCAAAGCTTCTCAAATTAATAGGAGTTTTGGTGAGACTGATCATTTCACTTTAGAATACCCACAAGGGCACGAGCTTTTGCTACAAAAAGCATTCTAAACCCAAAAAGAAAAAAAAAAAAACTAATTTCAATAGCCACACATGCTACTCATTTCATAAACTAGACATCAAGAAAAGAGAGTAGGATAACAATTAAGAATTCGTTTAAAGTTTTAATACTTCTATGTAATTATGAAACATAATTGATAAACTATTTGATAAATACTTGTATTATTTATAAAATTTATTTGTTTTTATACTAATATTCAATATCAAATAATTTTTCTCAACAATAATGTAATTTTAAAAAATACAACATCTCTAACACCAAAAAAAATCTTAAGATTAAAATTTTAAATCCGTCGGATTAGAGTCACATGACTCTTAGTTCGTAGACAATATCAAAAACAAAAACAAAATATTGTCGTGAAATTTTTGTTAATTCATTATAGGAGCATATATATTCATCTCAATTTTTTTTAAAAAAAAATTGTGTATACATTATCACATGGAAAGAAATGGATATATATAAGAAGAGGGTTATGTTGCTTATAATCTGACTCTAGTTTTGTTTTATACTCCAAACTTGTATATACATGGTGGATCTTTTAACTAGAGCTTGCAAAGCTCCTCCAATTCAGTATTAGGATTAGAAATTTTTCTTGATCTTTTTTATTCTTAATTTTTAAATAAATTTGATATATAACATAATTAATAATGAATAATTAAAATTATATTTTAATAAAATTTATAAATTAATTTAATATTTTATGATAAAAATTAAAAAATTTAAAATATAATTTAAATTTTTTATTATTAACTATTATATAAATTAATATCTATTTAAGTGTAAAAAAGACTAAAAGAAAATCTTAATGCTCAACGTTAATACGCCCGCATCAAATTCTTCTTTTAACTTTCAATGCAAAATAAGGCCCTACTCCGTAATTTTATAGGGTTTATATAATTTTACACAGCATTTGCTTTAGATTTTGATTAGTTTGACAAGTCTGTTGAGCTGATTTAACTTCAATGGAGGTTAACTTAATTCATTGTCTTAAAATGAGCATCATCGGCCTAAATGAACCTCACTATTACTTTTAACTTTGGCACGAATAGAATAGAATAGCTTTGCTTTTGGGTGTGGCTTGTGAGTGTCACAAAGATTTCAGCCGATTGGTTTTATTATCGCAGGGTTTCGCTGCAATACATTGAACATAGAATGCATAAAAGATTTTCAAATCTCGACTAAGGGTCTATCTAAAAGTACTGAAAAAAATGTTAAGATTCAAGTGTTTATGGGTTTTAATATTCTATTTTTTAAAAAAATATATACTAAAATATTTAATTAATGGTATTTCCTAGGTTGTATATTCGATACCTGGAATGGAATGGAGATAAGTAAGCCAATTGGCATCAAAGTAAGCATAACAGCAACCCATTGCACCGCCATTATTGATGATACCAAATTGCATGCATCCAACTCAATTTGAAAAGCTAAAACTACTTGTTTAATAAGGCCGAAGTTTATAGTGATAAAACCAAAGTTTGTATGTAATTATATTCATATCGTCTAGGATAAAAGCCTCTATTCACTCAAGGAGTCTAATCAAATCAAAGCTGCCTGCCGAGTAAGGAAGATTGATTGTAGCCTGGGGATATAAGAAGCTTTTATTTGCAGTAAGGTATGGAGATTCTGTTGAACTGGTTTCATTTCATTCGTTTGATTTTGAGCTATATGGACAAATTAATTTCACTCCTATCTTTCCGTAAGCAGGTGAGATCTTTCGCAAGTAAATTGATCCAGGGAAATTTCATTGAAGGAAAATGGACATGAATCTGCAAATCATCTCAGAAGAAACCATCAAACCTTCTTCTCCAACACCACCCCACCTAGGAACATATAAACTCTCTCTTTTTGATCAATTAGCACCTCCTGTTTATATACCTATTGTTCTCTTTTACTCAGCAGCTGGTGAGAATTCCAATAAAACATCTGATCTTCTCAAATATTCTCTCTCGAAAACATTAACCAAATTCTACCCATTTGCTCGACGACTCAAAGATGGCTTCTCCATAGATTGTAATGATCATGGTACCTTGTATATTGAAGCCAAATTAGACTTCGATATGTCCACGATCCTTCAACAACCAGAGGTTGATATGCTGCAACAGCTACTGCCTTGCAACCCTCGTGAAAAGCCTCGTGAATTAAGTACTCAGGAACTCCTGGCAGTCCGGGTCAATTACTTTCCTTGCGGCGGGATGGCAATCGGTTTGTGCATTAGGCATGTGATTGCCGATGCATCAGCAGCAGCAAACTTTGTTAAAAGTTGGGCTGCGATTTCTTGCGGTGCAAATGTTACTGATGAGGTGATTATTGATTGCACATCTTTGTTCCCTCCACAGAACGTATTAGGCTTCTCAAAAAGCATTACGGAAGACCTTGACCTGCTACTTGAAGTTGAGATGAAAAGGTTCTTGTTTGATGGCGCCAAGATAGCTGCTCTGCAAGAAAAAATTGGTAGAATTGGTCCAAATCTGCATTACCCAACTCGTGTTGAGGCCGTGTCAGCGCTAATTTGGGATGCTGTTATGTCTATCTCCAGAGAAAGAGACGAGACTATTACAATGCATGTGGCAACAACTGCTATGAATCTGCGAAAGAGAATGAATCCACCATTGCCGCAACAAAGCATTGGGAACATTTACCAAGTGACAACAGCGAATTCGGTGGTGGAAAAGACAGATAATAATTATAAAATTTTGTCTGGAAAAATTCATGAATCAATAACGAAGATGAACGACGAGTATGTCAGAAAGCTTCATGCAGGTGATGAGTACGTGAATTTTATAAGAAACACAGCTGAAAATCTTGGAAAGAGTTCTAAAACAGAGGCGTTTGCTTTCAGTAGTTGGTGTAGATTTCCATTTTACGAAGCGGATTTCGGATGGGGGAAGCCTGTTTGGTTATGCACTGCTGAAAAGCTCAACAGAATTGCTATTTTCTTGGACACAAGCGACGGCAAGGGAATAGAAGCGTGGGTGGGATTATCCGAGCAAGACATGGAAAAATTTGAACGAGACCCCGGCATCCTTGCCTTTGCTTGCTTCCGTTCAACCACACATGACCAGTGATTCAGTGTCACACTGAACTTCAATAAATATATACAAACTCGTTGATGTAAACTAATACCATAATATTATACTATTATTACTTATTTTATATTTTTATAAAAATAAATAAAAATTCATATAAATAAAAAATTTTATATTAAAGATATAATAATAATATAAATTTATTTATTAGTTTATATAAAAGAGTTTATATAAAAATTTTATATCTTTAATAATATTTATATAATTTTAATAAAATTATAAATTAAATTTTATTATTATGATTGGTCGATTTAGAATATATGTATATGTGATAAAATTTTATTAGTCAAATATATAAATAATATTTATTTTACGTAAAATATTCAGTTCAAAAATTAATTCATTAAGTAAAGAAATAGTGTGTGTGGAGATATAAATTTATAAAATTTTCCTTATAATATGATGAGGATTAGTGAAACGTGCCAAACGTCGTCGTTTCGTATGCATAATAATTAATTATAACCAGCTTCTTTGTTTCCCTCATGAGTGGTGGCTTAATGCCTTTGCCATTTCTTTACATTCAATTTTCCCCATTGCCGAGTCTGGGAAAAGCACATTCCACCTGTCAACTAATAACAGTTGTAAAATTTGTTTTTTAATCGGCTTGTAGGGTTGCTTGAAGAAGAGTCCAAAGAAGAGCAAAATTATTTATTCTGCGGGAATATATTCCGAGCGTGAATAAGAGCATGGAAGGACGAGGCCAAACTTGTGACGCAGGCCATCAACAATTATTGAATAAATATCTATGGGTAGGTGGGTGGGCGGGATGCAACGTGAACAGATTTGGTGAGATGGTAATGTTTTCAGAATATTTATAGATATATATCGTGTTGATTCTTTACTAAACTGCAAATTCTTTAGTGTCTTCTCTTTCTCATTTATCGTTGTGTAATCAGATAACTGTTGCAAAGGAAATTGAGCCGAAGAATTTCGATCTAGTGTGAGAAAATTAGACCAATGAAACTCGATATCATTTCCAGAGAAATTATCAAACCATGTTTTCCAACCCCACCTCACCTGAGAACCCATAAGCTTTCCATTTTTGATCAGCTAGCTCCTGATGTATTCTTCCCTTTCATTCTCTTTTACTCGAGGGCATCCAGTGAAAGTTCTGGTCTCCTTAAAAGGTCGCTTTCAGAAATATTAACTAACTACTACCCTTTTGCAGGACAAGTCAAAGACGATTTTTCTATTGATTGTAATGATTATGGTGTTATCTTTACCGAAGCCAGCGTAGACGGCGACATGTCTGAACTCCGCGAAAAACCGGAGATCGATTTGCTGGAGAAGCTGCTACCATGCCAACCAAACGAAAGCTTAAGAACTCAAGCCAACCTTGCCGTCCAGGTTAGTCACTTTGGTTGCGGTGGGATAGCAATATCTATTTGCTTTAAACATGTTATTGCTGATGCATCGGCTGCAGCCAATTTTGTGAAAAACTGGGCTACAGTTGCTTGTGGTCTCAATCATATTAAGGATGTAATATTTGATTCCACTGCTATTTTCCCTCCGCAAGATTCAGTAGCTCAATCGAAGAGTCTTTTCAATCGTTCACTATCAGCAGAATCAATAATAAGAAGGTTTGTATTTGATGGTACTAAAATAGCTTCTTTTAGAGAAAAAATTAGCAGTGGATCATGTTTGGATCGTCCAACGCGTTTTGAAGCTGTGTCTGCGCTGATTTGGGGTTCTGTAAAAGCAGCCGTCAGAGAAAGAGATAAAACTGCGGTCACACATTTGATAAGAACTCCTGTAAATCTTAGAAAGAGAATCAATCCGCCGTTCCCGCAGCAGTGTATCGGGAACATCTTTCAAGTGGTAATGGCAAATTGCCCAGTGGAGAAGGAAATTGACTACAAGTGTCTAACAGGAAAACTTCACGAATCAGTAAGCATGATAGACGACAACTACTTGAGGAAACTTCATGTAAGTGGTGAGTACTTGAATCACATTAGAAATGGAGATGCAGGCCTGTTAAGGAGTAAGACAAATAGAGTTTTTGCAATTACTTCTTGGTGTAGACTTCCATTTTACGAAGCTGATTTTGGATGGGGAAAACCTATGTGGGTAAGCACAGCCATGAGATATAAAGATGTAGCTATTCTCTTAGACACCTGCGATGGTGAGGGAATAGAAGCGTGGGTGGCATTGTCCAAAGAAGATATGGCCATATTTGAACAAGATCCAGAAATTCTTGCATATGCTTCTTTTAATCCAAGCATATGAACGCTTTGTTGCTCTCTCTGAGATTCGAATATGGGGAACTTTAAGCTGTTTCTATAAATTCATTGTTCATATTTGTTTGGAGGTCAAATTGTCATATTTACAGTGAGAGTGAAGATTGCTGTACCGAGATTAAACGTTGTTGGCAACTAAATGAATTTCGTAAGTATTTACTTGAGTGAAAAATAATTTTATTATGTGTGTGTGTGTAGAACACCTGCCGAATTCATGACATTTATGCCATACCTAATGACTTTTAATGCAGCATGCAAGAGTGCTGCCAAATATACAGGTAAAAACACAGCCTTTCAAACCCGGTAACGCTTAGTAAACCTCAGTTCTACGGGGCAAATTTCAGGACAGAATACCTGAGAGTTCTGAAGCATAATTGAGAATGTTCTGAGAGTCGATGACAGAATTTTAACAGAAATCTGAAGTTCTTCTGCATTCCTTAGCCCATTTCAATTTTTTGTCAACTTAGCCCATGAGCCTTAGGCCACTGGATTGCCCTGATAATGCCCCGAATTTTGAAGCCCAAAAAGCTTTGATTAAAAACAAAATGGAGCCTGCGGTAGCTGTGGGCTTCAGTTTAACAAAAAGAACGTGCAAATTCAGCCAACCTTCTGTGGAATATTTAATTTCTTTAAGCTGTAAATTCAATCCAATTATCTTTCCATATTCTTCTTGCAATCCACGTTTTTGGATTTAAAAGAAATGCACATATTTTGAAAAGATTTCAAATCTAATCTACCGAATTGCATATAATTCAAACATGGCAACTAGCCCAACTCCATTTTTGGTTGACCCGTAACGCTTCAGATTTAAAAGATTACTTAGTGCATGTGGCTGACAAATACCAAGTTGGCATTCTTATATGCGGAATGGAATCCACCGTGCTCGGCGGCCCCAATTTGGGTATATTATTTAAGTCATTCGCCCACTGCTATGATTTGACACGTCCTTGATATGCTCTGTATATACATTTAAGCTTTAAGTGTCTTGCCTTCAATCGAGCAAAACCTGTAACAATCCTTCCCCGGTTTTTCAGTTTTTCTCATCTTATTGTAGAATTCATCTGCAAATTTGTCCTTCAATTCAAAGCAAACCAACCGATATGGAACTCCGTATCATTTCTACAGAAATCATAAAACCATCTTCTCCAACCCCTCACCACTTGAGAACTCATAAACTATCTCTTCTTGATCAATTAACTCCGGATGTTTACTATCCCATCATTCTGTTTTACCCAGCAGTAGACGATAATAATATCAAAATTTCTGGTGATCGTCTCAAAAAATCTCTGTCAGAAACATTATCCCATTACTATCCTTTTGCAGGGCGAGTCAAAGATGATTATTTCGTTGATTGTGGAGATTACGGTGTTACTTTCATGGAAGCCCACGTAGCCTCTAAGGTTTCAGAGATTCTCAAACAACCAGAGATTGATAAATTGGAACAACTACTGCCATTCAATCCTAACGAAAATGTAAGTACCGAAGTCAACCTCGCTGTCCAAGTCAATTACTTTGACTGCGGTGGGTTGGCAATCTGTGTTTGTTTTAGACATGTAATAGCCGATGTAACAGCGGCAACCGGTTTTGTTAAAAACTGGGCAGCAGTTGCTAGAGGTTGTGGGGATATCAAGAATTTGATATTCGATTGCACGTCTATCTTCCCTCCGCAAGATTCGATAGCAAGCTTGTCCAGGAGCATTAACGAGAAACAACATTCAACAGAATGCATTACAAAAAGGTTCACGTTCGATGGTACTAAAATTGCTGCTCTAAGAGAAAAAATTGACAATGGATCATATTTGGATCGTCCAACACGCTTTGAGATTGTATCTGCGCTGATTTGGGGTGCTCTGATAGATATGGCTAAAAAAGGCGGCGATCCTACTCCTTTAGCCCTAATTCCTGTGAATCTCCGAAAGCGAATGAATCCACCATTGCCACAACAATGCATCGGGAACATCTTTCATTCCATAACAGCAAATTGGTTTCCGGATAAGGCTACTGATTACAACAGTTTAGCAAGAAACATTCACGAGTTTATAAAGACGGTGAACGACGACTACATCAGAAAATTTTACGACGGGGGTGCTTTTGCCAATCACTTCCGAAAAGCAGCCGAACAATTTGTAAGCAATGTTGGTCAAGTTAGGCTCTTTGGATTTACCGGGTGGGGTGGTCTGCCATATTATGAAACTGATTTTGGATGGGGAAAGCCAACGTGGGTAAGCACAGCCATGAGGTTTAATAACGTTGCGGTTTTGCTAGACAGTTGCGACGGCAAAGGAATAGAAGCGTGGGTGGGTTTGCCCGAGAACGAGATGGCCAAATTTGAACAAGACTCCGGTATTCTTACTTGCGCTTCTTTCCATCCCACCGCCAAATTTGAAAAGAGCTCATGTTGCCAATTTTAGAATAGTCAAAACGCCGTCGTCATTAAATACCATGGAAACGCCAACGTTTTCAAATTATGACACAGGAGATTCTTGGCCGTTGATTTCATTTCAAGATCAAGTTTTGAGGTCCATAGTTTCATTATATTTATACTCTTTTCTAATAAGAATTTCCTCTTGTAGGTAAACAAAGATGAGATAATAATAGTTATTAAGTTAATTAAATACCCCTCAATTCATTTTTTTTTTATATATCATTGTATTGTTTAATTTAAATTTTTAAAAAAATTTAATAAAATTTAAAAATATTTTTTTATCAATTACTTCGTATATACAATTTAACAATTGAAATTTAAAATAAAAAATTAATATTTTATTATTATCCCATCAATTTTTTTTAATTTTAAATTATACGAAATTAATGGATCAAAGTATTATATTAGATAATCTAATTTTTTATGTAATTAACAATGCAATAAATTGTAATTAGCACACTGTGGATGAATGAATCACAGTCTTTTGTGTCAATTGAAAGCCAATCCCCACTAGAAAACCCTAACATAATTTGTGTGGCTCATGTTTTTGTGAGGAGTTACAGTAGCTGAAACATTTACTAAGTGACCTGGGATTTCAGCCAGAGAAAGACAACAAGGCCTTCTATCCATTGATATTACCCATAGTTCAGTCAAAATTATTCTACCAATTGTGATGAAGTTAACAGACATTTCATCAATAAGAAATTAGTGATTGGAGTTATCAGAGTTTTCCTAGTGAAGATTGAAGATCAGTTAGTAGATATTGTCATAAAAATTGTTTTATGTAAGATATTTTATTTTTCATTTAATATGATAAATATTTATACATCAATTTGAAAAAAAAAACTGTAAAAGTAAGTCATTTACCTAATTTACTTCTAAAATATGTAAATGCTAATGTCGGTATTGCTAAGTGTGGTAAATTTGACATTAGAATGTTTTAGTATGGTAGGTTTGACATCAATGCAGTGGGTGTAGTAAGTTTTACATTTGTGTAATATTAAAATACAACTTTTATTAGAGATTGTTGTATAAGATAAATTATCAAAAAAAAATTTCGCACGAAAAACTCATGAGTGATAATTTAAATTATCATGTCGTATTTGTATCAAATTATAATTATATCGTATTAAATACAGATCAATTCGAATTCGACCTATTTAATAATTATGTCAATAATTA
>CP135557.1:8016697-8042602 GCA_032402905.1 Khaya senegalensis | reverse complement strand
ATTCAAGAAATGGATCCTAATTATGCATAGCAAATATTTCATACGAGTGATGCGGGTGACAAAGTTAAAGATTTCTACGGGGTAAAACACTGTACAGACACACACACACATTGTTGTCTGTTTTGATAATTTAGCACGTGTAATAATACTACTACATATGATTGCGAGAGATTTATGTGCTACGCTTTTCATCTACTGTGTTCCAATTGTGAGTGCCACGCTTTTCATGTACTCTGATCCAATTATGAAATAAACGCTTGTGTTTTTGTTGTTTACGAGGGTATTATTCTGTTTTGTTTTCCTTCTTTTCTGTGATTGCGGTGAACAATTTTCACAGATCTCTGAAAGCAGGAGAATCATTGGCTTTAATTTAATTAATAATTAATTGAGACATCCCAGATGGCTTGACGATGATTCTAGAACCAAGAACCCTGAGGTAAGACACCCACTTGCCAACCAACATAAGCCAGGTGTCAACAAATTACGAGAATCACAAGAGAATACCGGTTAACTTTTCATTATTTGAAAACGATTGTACCGGACCACGTTATCGTGACATTTCAGGGGTCAAGATCGAACGGCTGATGATACCTATTCCTGGTAATCTTCGAATCGGACAGCGAATATTAAGCTCAGCATGGTATCTTTTTACGCCTCATCTCACAACAAAAAAGTAGTAGGCTTATAGGAACTGGCTGTTCCGGTCTCCGGTTTATTTTCTTTAAATTAAACTCTACTTCACATTTTGAACTGCTGCTGATCTCTCTTGTCTTAACTACTCTCACTAGGACAATTCTTCAGCTCTCGGGAATCATGGGTACTTTTTTTTTTCAATTTCCTTTATTTGTTTTTACTGATTTTTCGAGATTTGATCGTGGGTTTTGTTTTCTGATGTAAAGCTTTACTGATTCTTTTTTTTGGGTTTTTTGATGGACAGAGAAGATCAAGATTGGAATCAACGGTAATAGATCTTAGTTTAGTATGATCTTGTAAAGATTATCTTTAGATATAATCTTGTGCGCAAGGATATGATCTTTGTTTGTGCTCATTTGATTATAAAACACAGGTTTTGGACGAATCGGTAGGTTAGTGGCAAGAATTATCTTACAGAGGGAAGATGTTGAGCTTGTTGCTGTTAACGATCCCTTTATCTCAACTGATTACATGGTATTTGTCTGGCTTTAATTCTTACTTCTGTCAGATTTCTGTACTATAATGGGCTATTAGTAAGTGGGTTTATGTTTTCCTTTTTTTGGTAGACATACATGTTCAAGTATGACAGTGTTCACGGTCAATGGAAGCACCATGAATTGAAGGTTAAGGACTCTAATACCCTTCTCTTCGGTGAGAAAGCCGTCACTGTTTTTGGAATCAGGTAATGCGTATTATTCAAGCTTTGTATATTTGTATGATCTTTCAAAGGGATTTTTAGTTATTATGATTTAACTTTTGGATATGGATAAAAATGTTAGGAACCCAGATGAGATCCCATGGGCGGAGACCGGCGCTGAGTACGTCGTAGAGTCAACTGGAGTCTTCACTGACAAGGATAAGGCTGCTGCACATTTGAAGGTTTGTCTTACAAATGTTTTCCCTTTTTTTTGGGGGCTGGATAATTTGTTGCCTTCTGCCTGATGTTTGTTAGCTGCTGCAATTATTCGGGTCCTGTTTTCCATACTTCCAACACGTTTATGAGTTGCAGCTTTGCTTTTTTAATAATGAAGTCTCTGTCGTACAAAATCACCATGAATTAGATATTGAGAATGTGATCCGCCACTGATATGCTTTTGCTTTGTTTTGAAAGTATAACAGTTTTAGTATTTGTTAATACTCACTTTTATTTTTGAACTATTTTTACCAACCTTGCACCCAACCCACTTAATTTTTCAACTAATCACCCACCTGTACTTGACACTTCTCCGCTACTGATTCCATTCCATAGCATGTACCAATCGTTGGCACATCACTGGGATCAACTTGACTTTAGAGATAGTGATTCCATTCCATGGCAACTGTACCTCAATCCCAAATATGCCATGAAATCTCTTAACTAATAATCAACAACTTTTTTGCATAATCTCAATCATTCTTTCTTCACATCATTTTCATGTAACTGCCTTCAATTTCCTTGCAATTTTGCAGATGGAAAGTAGGATATGCACCTAAAAAAGAACACCTGGCTACTTTCTTTTGATATGCACACATTTTTTGGTCGCAGCAATCTTGTTCTCTTAGCGTGTGAAATTTTTACTCTTAAGTAGCTGTTGAGGCTTTCTTTGATTCTATTATTTACTTTGTTCATCTGAACAAAGTTGGTGGTTTGTTTATCAGGGTGGTGCTAAGAAGGTTGTCATCTCGGCTCCCAGCAAGGATGCCCCTATGTTTGTTGTGGGTGTCAATGAGCATGAGTACAAGCCAGAACTTGACATTGTGTCCAATGCTAGCTGCACCACCAACTGCCTGGCTCCCCTTGCCAAGGTTATATTGCTATATACTCATTATTACTTTTTGGGGCACTGCTAACATATTCCGAGGCCAGAAATTATTTTGTATTTAATTGTTCTTTGCTTGTATTCACTTGTAGGTCATCCATGACAAGTTTGGCATTGTTGAGGGACTGATGACCACTGTTCACTCCATCACTGGTATTGTTGATCAAAATTTCTTTTCCCCTATTGCTTAATTTGAGCGATTTGTATGTGTATATTTATTCTCCCTTTTGTTTTTGGTTCATTTAGCCACCCAGAAAACTGTTGATGGGCCATCAATGAAGGACTGGAGAGGCGGCAGGGCTGCTTCATTCAACATCATTCCTAGCAGCACTGGAGCTGCTAAGGTAGGAGACTATAATTTCTGTGTATATCTGTTGGTTACCAGTAGACAATGCTCCTTTTTTACAATGCTCATGAGATCTTATGTCAATGTGTATTTCTAGTTGGTGTTATTAACTACCTAGGATCAGTGATCAAGGCATTGTGGAATTATTGTAAATTTACTGAGGCCATTTTATATATCCGTGATGATATGCCCCCCTTTTAAATGTTGTGTTTGTCAAGATTTTCTTGACGTTGTCTGGTTTCTAATCATATTCATTAACATACATTTGTTTAAATCAGGCTGTGGGGAAGGTCTTGCCTGCTTTGAATGGAAAACTGACTGGAATGGCTTTCCGTGTACCAACTGTGGATGTCTCAGTGGTTGATCTCACAGTGAGACTGGAGAAGGAAGCATCTTATGATGAAATTAAAGCTGCAATCAAGTAATGATAATATTTGACTTTGTATAGATTTACTGCAGATAAAGTTTTGCCCATTCCTTGGGACCTTGGAGGTTTCTAATAAATTTCTTGGGTGCTTAAGATCATCAGTTACTGTTTGCTTATATTTTGGCCTTTACTACTTTCTTATATCTTATTCATTGCGCATGTTTCTCAGGGAGGAGTCTGAAGGGAAACTAAAGGGTATTTTGGGGTTCACTGAGGAAGACGTGGTTTCTACCGACTTTGTGGGTGACAACAGGTAAGAATGGATAAGCATGTTGTTGGTAATTTCTCCCAAGATACGTAGCTTTTGTTTTATTCTTATTATTTGTTGGTGACATTAAATTCTGAGTGGTGTGGTGAAAGTGGGGATTTTATCCTTCCGTATCTATGGGCGCTGTCTTTTTGTTTTATGTTTATTGGCAGTTAATTATAGGTCTTTACTGTCTTTGTAGTGTGACTTAAAAGAAAATGACCAAATGAGATGATTCACTATCTGTTAATTTCTGCAGGTCAAGTATCTTTGATGCCAAGGCTGGTATTGCTTTGAACAAGAAGTTTGCGAAGCTTGTCGCTTGGTATGACAACGAGTGGGGCTACAGGTAAAAAATCTGACAACGATATCATTTCATTAACTATAGCCGAATGGAAGTTAAATTACGCGGTGTTGCTGAATAATATTTAGGAATAAAATAGCATGTTGAAACTTTCAATTGATGGTTAATTTGACATGTAATGCAGTGAAACTGACGTTGGTATTTTCTCTGGTTTTGCAGTACCCGAGTGGTGGATCTGATTGTCCACATGTCAAAGACCCAATAATTGCATGACCTGGCTTGGCTCTAGATGTAATATGCCTGAGCCAGTGTGGTGTTTGCTCTCTTTATGTAGAGGTCGCTGAGTTCAAAATAAAACGTTTTGGAGACAATATCAAGAGCTACTTTACCTGCCCAGCGGCAGAGTTGTAGTTTACTTTCAGTGTTGTAGTTGGGGAGGTTTCTCCCTATGCTTTGTGTTCATTATAAATCTTGAATTATCCGTACTTCTTCGGTTTGGTAATTTTCAACTAGTGAAGAGTATTGAAGACATGTTCTTTGTCTGTTATTTCCTTTGTCTTCTCTTCTAAATATTATTAACGCGTGGGAATTTTCTTTCCTCAGCCTCTTATTATTGCAGTCTACAAAACCAGTGGCATTAAAGTTGTGTGCCCTAAATTGGTCTTTCTCAAGATTCGGCTAAGATCATTGCGTTTAACCACGAAATAAGTGTTTATTGAAATTTTCGTTTCTCAGGAAATCTGGCTTCGTTTAAAATTATGAAAGCATGGAAAGTATGAATCAATGTGGAAAGTACGCAAATCAGTGGGGGAACGGTTACATTGCTTCTGTCTAAGCCGTAATTATTCTACAATTCTTATATTTGTATACATTCAATGAGATTACCCACTACAGATTCCCTTTGACAACATGTTAACTTAAGTAGGTTGTTTTGTAGAAGGATTAAGGATAATATAGACTTTGATCATTCATGGTTTCCATGTATAGAGAAAGCTATATGCTCATTTTGTACCCTCAACCATTCTAATGGATCGTTGTCTACCCTATCAACGAAAACATTTAAAATACATTACTTTCAATATATTGAATGGGACTGGATGAGACAACTGCTGAAAGCACTAAATAAGAAGGAATGCGACACCATGGGAATTCTGCATGCTGGTCTATGAAGTTGCTCTTTGTATGTGTATATCTAAATTCATGCGTGATCTTGGAAACAAATGCCGGTTAAAAATTTGACATAGGGTATCAAGTGTTGACTGGAAAGTGAGTTTAGTTTCTTCTGTAATAAGTTTTGATGGTTGTGCGTCTCCAATTGTACATTACTGTTGTTATCACCCTTATTTTCTGCTGAAGCATTGTTTGTTTTCCTGGTAGCATGTGTGTGTTGTGATCAGCTTGACTGTTTGGCTCTTATTTAATTGGAGCACTTACGAGTGTAAGTGTAAATCTAATAATCGTCTGATAAGGCTAGAACACTTACAGTTTGTTTAATTTGTATATATCTGTTGTTCTCGTAAATGGCAGAGTGATCTGGATCATCCCCAGCATTCAATCAGTCATTCTAGTCTGAAGAATAAAGTTGTTGGGTATGGTCAGATGCCCTTATCACACAGGTCCACCGCTCCAAATCATAGCCCAGCACTGAGAAGGTCTCTTAGCCAAAAAGACTTGAAGTACAATGACGGCTATTCTATAAGTATCATTCATCCCTTAATGAAAAAGTTTTGACGTAACTCTGTTCATCATTGTTCAGTTGGCAAACAAGATAACTGGGGATTTGTATAAGGGAAACTTACAGACAGGGTATCCAAAATTTAGGTTGTCCTTCTTTGCACATTTCTTTTAGTTTCTTTATAAAAGATCCTCTCTAATGTTGGGAGCTTCTTTGTCTGATTTGATTTTAGAATTGAACCTAACTTAAAATTTGTGTGGACTTTCCAGAGTCAGTCTTCAGCCCTGACTGATGACGAGGGGAGGGATACTCGATGCAGCAAAAATGGAATTGAAAGGACAATGCAAGTGGCTTTTGCCCAGAAGAAGGTTGGATATTGCTCAGAAGATGAAAATCATGCAACGGGCATTCCCGCAATTCATTTTCTCAGCATTTCTCACTTGTTGCCGTCTTTGTTAACCCTCAGGGAGAGCATCCTACTGGGTATGATTTGAACAGTAGGTTGTATGATGTGATGTGATGTGGAAAGAACTTAGACATGCTGTGGAAGAGATCAGGATGGAACTTGAAAATGTCTGTCCTCTGAACCTGCCATTTGTTGTCAATACATTGCATCCTCTGCTTTGTCTTCTAACACTGACAGGGTTCCTTACTTAAAAGTGCTCGCAATGACCAAAAGAAAAACAAACGATAATTCTTTGCAGTCCAAAGATCGGGATTCTCTTACTAGTCCATGTTAGTAATGATTGTATATTGTTTATGTCGATATGTTTTTGAATCGTCAACAACGTTGATTCATTTTAACTAGTGATGATGAATGTAAGCATCCTTTCCATTAGCGTTGCTGAATATAGTGATGGGGAAGACAAACTTGTTACTTCCAACTTCTCCTCTCTTATATTTATTCTCGTGATGAATTAAAACTTTTATGAAGCATCATCCAATGAATTTTCTTTGTTGACGTTGTGCCTTCTCATATAGCACCCTAGATGTTAGAGGCGATGGATTTCTTCTCTTGAACTGCAGTCAGTGATGCATAAACAAGATCTTTTAGCTGAAATAGTGCTGGAGGAACAGCGTAGTTGGGAGCTCTCTCGGATTGGGAAGGAGTTGCTTCCTGATGCAAAGAACTCGGTTGTCGAAAATCTATCACGTGCCAGAAAGGTACCATCTCCTTTCTGCTCTCTGCTGCTCTGCCAGATTTGCAGGATATGTAAACAATTGTTTCGCTGGGTAATTAATGTGTGTAATTTGTGGTACAGAGGAGTGATGACAGAAGTAGGATGTCTAAGCGATTGACTGAAGAGGCAGACAAATATATTGAGGACATCATTCAGAGCCGTTTCCTCTTGAAATGGACGGGGTTTTACTGCCTTGGTTGCAGTGGGAGACTACTAACGCCGCTTCTTCTCAATCTTGAAACACTAAGTGTCACAAAAACAGGCAACCCCGAAAACCAAATTACGGGATGCTTCTTTCGCAGGTAATTTCAATTAAAGCAAATCTATGTGGGGCTTAATTATTTTGACTCTTTCTCTTGCACTTCTGCTGTTTTCAAACTGATAAAAAGGGGAATATTTAAGTCATCATTCCATTTCCACCAGCAGTCGTGGGAGTTGGAGAAACTGTAAGTTGCCAAAGCCAGTTTTTGGCCAATGGGACAACAAGGTTACGCCTTGATGTGGACGAGTATCTTAAATTTCAGGAGGAAGATTTTCTCCTGGAAAGATTGAGGCAACAACAGAGACTCAATTCAGGCGGTCTCCTCTGTAACCGAATGTTTCATTAGGCATGGAATTCGGATTGGTTTAGATTTGGCATTTGGATAGGATAGAGAAGAGTTGGATTTGTGGTATGTTACATCCGATAAGTATGATCCGATGAACACTCCTAAAGGAAAGCAAATAAAACATGCTCTTAACGTTGATAGATCATCACTGCCGTATGAAGTATGAGAGTCGCTGCACATCAGGCAAATTATTTAGACACACTACTTGTGTGTTCACATCACCGCTGGTCGTTTCCGCCACGGTTCAACTTCCAACTCTAGCTTTGGTGGTTAGGACGAAATCGTTTAATGTACTTCGAGTTTCCCTGATTGTACTCTCATCTGTGCCTTCCATCAATCTTTGTATTTAAAGGATTTTGAAGTATAAAAGATAACCAGACGGTGGAAATTCCTTCAATTTTAACCGACTTGTAAGTGGGAATACAGAAATATACTGATGGCAGTACACACAAGTCAAGCCTATAATTTCGATAAATGAAATAATTAAAGAAATCAACGCAAAGCATTTCAACAGGAAACAAACTCTTAGCACAATCTCATGCACTTCATACTTCCACAAACATATCCGTGTAAAAGATTTAAAAGGCAAATCAAATCCGAATCTGTTGCAACTAGAAGATACTTGGCTAGCTCTTGAGAAAGTTTTGGGATTAAGTGGCATAAAATAAAATCATACTGCCCTTGCCTGCAGTTTCTGCAACAACCAAGACTAAGACTAAGCAATGGAAGATACTCAGAAACAATCAGCGTCGTCGGAGAATGAGAAATCACTCAACGATTGGCTTCCCATCACCAAATCTCGGAATGCCAAGTGGTGGTATTCTGCTTTCCACAATGTCACGGCCATGGTTGGCGCTGGAGTTCTTGGTCTTCCTTACGCCATGTCTGAACTTGGATGGTAAGTCATGCTTATGCTCATGCATTATCATCTAGAAAGAATACTTCAAGAAACGAAAATATACTCAACGACAAAGCTTCGTAGTGTTTTCCTTTTTTCTCATTATTCCTGAGATCCAAACAGAAGATCGAAGGTTATGTTCGGTTTTGATCGGGATGTTTACAAAAACAGTTCGAAAACCAGTTTGTTTTTGTCTTGCTACTGTTTTTTCTGCGAGTGTTTTATTTCTTCAATGAACAGCAACTTCGGCTTCATGCAAAGTCATGCAAAATTGAATCTGAATCAGCCGGATTGTTTCATATATTCTGAAGTACAAACAAAATTGAGATCATTAACATTAGTGCTTTTATTCAGGGGCCCTGGCGTTACCATAATGGTTTTATCATGGGCCATAACTCTATATACGTTATGGCAAATGGTGGAAATGCACGAGATGGTGCCTGGAAAAAGATTTGACAGGTACCATGAATTGGGACAGTATGCTTTCGGTGAAACGCTTGGCCTTTGGATTATTGTACCTCAACAACTTATGGTGGAAGTTGGTGTGAATATACTGTATACGATCACCGGCGGCAATTGTTTGAAGAAATTCCATGATACCGTTTGCCCTAACTGCAAAGATATCAAAACCACGTACTTCATCATGATATTTACCTCCGTCCACTTTTTTCTTTGCCATCTTCCCAGCTTCAATTCCGTCACTGCCGTGTCTATAGCTGCTGCTGTCATGTCCTTGAGGTACGTATAATGAATTCACTGTTTAGCCTCCTTTCATTCAATTCGAATTGTGAAATTTCTGTTGTTTTCTCACAGTTATTCTACGATTGCTTGGGTAGCTTGTGTCGGTAAAGGAGTTCAACCAAACGTAGATTATGGTCCCAAGGATTCAACAAAAGCAGGAAAAGTGTTCGGTTTTTTCGCTGCTTTCGGAAGTGTTGCTTTTGCGTTTGCTGGACACAACGTGGTATTGGAGATTCAGGCATCCATCCCTTCCACGCCTGAAAAGCCATCTAAGAAACCCATGTGGAAAGGAGTGGTTGTTGCTTATATAGTCGTTGCTTTGTGCTATTTTCCAGTTTCTATGGTTGGTTACTGGGCTTTTGGAAACGAAGTCGACGACAACGTCCTCCTATCCCTGGAAAAGCCTCGTTGGCTGATTGCAGCAGCTAACTTGTTTGTTGTTATTCATGTTATTGGAAGTTATCAGGTAATGTTAAATCCACCGCTTTCTAAATTTAGTTTCTTTAAGCCGTCTTCTCTTACGTGACATTGCAATGCAATTTTTTCCTGCAGATTTTTGCCATGCCAGTGTTCGACATGGCCGAATCATTTATGGTGAAGAAGCTGCATTTCAAACCAACCAAGGTTCTTCGCTTCATCACACGAACTGTATATGTTGGTGAGCATTTCAATTTCCTAACTTGGATTGCTTCGTGTTTCAGTAATACTATCAATACAAACAGAAATCATTTTTATATTGATTCATTCAATCGGATCGATGCAGCAATTACAATGGTGATAGGTATGTCATTCCCCTTCTTTGGTGGGCTACTCAGCTTCTTTGGAGGATTTGCTTTCGCTCCCACCACATACTATGTAATTGTCTCTTCTCTTATAACACAATTTCCTTTCCTACTATTGAAAGTCCTCACAGAAAAAATTATTGTGCACACACATATTTGCATTTCAGATTCCTTGCATCATGTGGCTAATCATCTACAAACCAAGAAGATTCGGTTTGTCCTGGTTCATAAACTGGGTAAGTTTAACTTTCCCAAATTCTTTAATGTGATGTTTATCTTTGGTTTAGTCATCAGAAAATGAAATCTAATGTTAGGGTTTCCTTTCGTTTTGCCAGATATGCATTATAATTGGTGTCATATTGATGATTGTTGCCCCAATCGGTGGATTAAGGCAGATCATACTCCAAGCTAAGAGCTTCAAATTTTACTCTTAGCCATCATCTTCATCCCAACAACAATGGATAGCACAAGTATATGAACTGTTATATACTATAACTGGCGCTGCAGCTTTGATGTTGCCATGGCGTCTTCTTAGCTAAACATGGTGTTAGAATTCGTGAGATCACTGTGTTTGTTCTGTGTCTGTGTATAATTTAAGCAACGGGGTACATACAAATGGAACCGTGTGCCCGTTTAACAATTAATTAGTTTGCTTTTATTGTTATTAATATTTAAATTTTTTATTTTAATATTTTGATATTTTCATTTCACTTGCTACTTGATCATCCTTGGAAGACAAGACAAGTGGGCTTTGTCGGATAGGCATGGCCCAGAAAATGATAGTCCAAGCAGTCCGGTTTTATGTTGGATCGGTCAAACTATATTGGGCCGTAGTGGAGGCCCAGTATGACACTTCTAGATAACCAGGCCGGCTTGGTCCAATCGTCGTATATAAACGCTGTCGTTTAGAACTAAATTGGGGAAAAAACTAGAGCTAACCGTCTTTGGATGCGCTATTGAACTAACTTATCCACTCTCAAAATCCTCTTCTTCCACTCCGCTCTTCGCACTCACTTCAGTCTCCAAATGCTAGTCCTCCAAACTTCTCATTTTTTCGCCTTCGCTAAACCCCTAAACCCTGATCTTCCCCTCCTCCGCAACAACCGCCGCGTCACCTTCACCACAAACAATAAGTCCGCCCCGCTAAAATGCTCCAGCTCCGACGAGTTCCCAGTCGACGAGACCTTCCTCGAACAATTCGGCCCCAAAGACAAAGAAACCGAGGACGAAGCCCGACACCGTAACTGGATTGAGCGGGGCTGGGCCCCTTGGGATGAAATCCTCACTCCCGAAGCGGATTTCGCTCGCAAATCTCTTAACGAAGGGGAAGAGGTCCCACTTCAGTCCCCTGAAGCCATCGAAGCTTTCAAGATGTTGAAACCTTCATACAGACTTAAGAAGATGAAAGAGATGGGAATCACCGAAGATGAATGGTATAAAAAA
This sequence comes from Khaya senegalensis, assembly GCA_032402905.1. NCBI lineage: Eukaryota > Viridiplantae > Streptophyta > Magnoliopsida > Sapindales > Meliaceae > Khaya > Khaya senegalensis. The sequence continues at coordinate 8,031,458 of CP135557.1, read as the reverse complement.
CAGTTTGAAATTAAGGGAGAGATTCCGGAGAAGCTGGAGACGGTTTGGGCAGCGCCGTTGGTGGTTCGACACGTACCACCTAGAGATTGGCCGCCGAGAGGATGGGAAGTGGATAGAAAGGAACTTGAATATATAAGAGAAGCGCATAAGATGCAGAATGTGAGAGTTGAGATTGAGGAATTGGAGAGAGAAGCGAAGATGGAGAAAGAAGGGTTTTGTTTCGATCGGTACAGTGTCTTCTTGAAGCAGTATAGCGAGTGGGTTGAAGCAAACAAAGATAGGTTGGAGGAGGAGTCTTATAAGGTACTATAGCAGAGTCTCTCTTTCTTGTTTGTACGTGATAGTTTTAATATAATTTTTGTTGGCATTTTGTTTGCAATCTGGAAACTGTTTCCGAAGACTATACAGTAATCTAGAGCTTTCCGGAATAAAATTTTGATATGATTTTACAGAAAAACAGAGCTTTTTTTGTGGGATTATTTGTTTATTTTAAACTAGCTTTTTGGTTGTATCTGAAGACAGTTTATGAAACCTTCCAACTAAATGTAAAAATATTTTCTACTCATTGTTTTGATGAGATGAAGTTTGGAACTTGGGTTACAGTTGAGGATTGAGATGTATTGAACAATTTGGGTGAAATTCTTGCATTAATAAGTATGGCCTGTTGTCTTATTAATATCTTTTGATAATTTGGTTTTAAAGTTAGGTTGAAACTGCGTAATATTTGATCCAAGATGTCCAGAGAATGAAAATTATGAGTTTGATTATCTGAAGACATCCGTAAACTTGTAATTTATAGAAGTAGAAAGTAGGTTGTAGAATACATATTGAAAATTTTGACCATTTATGGGAGACTACAAATACTCTGCATTTTTGAATCTTGATACTTTATCAAAGCTAGAGTGGCTCATTTACAAGTCTAACTTGCAAATATTTGTATAGCCTAGTAGGGCTTGGGGCTCATTGGCTGTATATTTGTTGGGGCCTTTTTTGTTTTCTTTTGCTGAGTACAGATTATTCTCTGTAGAAGTTTTGCAGTCTTTTTCCTTTGGGACTTCTTGTCCTTATTTTAACTTTTACTCTCAGTTCATTTTCTGTTATTAATATGTTTTTCTTCTGAGTAAAAAGAGACTCTAATGTGCAAGTTTAATTGTGTTGAGGCAGTGTGACCAAGATTACCATCCAGGCCGGAGGAAAAGAGGCAAAGATTACAAAGAGGGCATGGTAGGACTAATTATGATTTTTCATGATTTAGTTTAGAAATTTTGAAAGTTATTTTAAGCTTTAGGATGATGATTTACTGATTGTTGTTGTTTTCTGCAGTATGAGCTTCCATTTTACTATCCCGGACAGGTAAAGATTTTAGCTAATTCTTTTCCCTTTTCCCTTTTTTATTTTTTATTTTTATGGAGAATGATGTAATAGCTTGGTTTTAATAATTGTTCTTACATATAAGTAATGCATGAAAAACATCCAAGGTTGCCCTATGTTTTAATATTTTCTGGTTTTTGTGGGGCACTAACTCATTAAACATGAGTTTGTCTTGATTTGGAGTACTCTACTTGTATCCTTGTGCATTTACTCCATGTGCTGGAATGTCTTTTGTTCATGGAAGTACATATAGTTGAAGATATCTGTTCCTAAATCTCCTTAAAATTGATGCATGTAATACTCTCTGCAGATCAATGACATGAATAGTTGAATGAAGGGTTTTGTCTATGCAGATTTGTGAAGGCAAAGTGACAACTTTACACTTGTATCAAGGGGCTTTTGTAGACATTGGAGGTGTATATGATGGGTAATTTTTCTTACGTATTCCAATCCTTTCTAGTATTAATGGAATTTTGGTAGTTTGTAAGCTATTGTAGTTATTTTCTGATTTGTAATTGTTACTTCCTCGCCGTTAAACTCACTTTCCCTGTTTGTTTCCAAGTTGATTCTATGTATGGATATATGCATTTGCCTCTGCATCCTTGCAATATATTGCCATTTCCCATTATCTTCGCTTATCATTTATAGCTAGCAGTGAAGTGGCTAATTCGGGGAAAGTGGCTTAATGTAATCAAGTAATCTAGAAGGGGAAACTGTTTTTCAAACCTATCTAGTAATAGTTAATCAAGAGATAACTGCAAGTCTCCTGCTGGGACCTTTATGAATGTGAACATATGATTACTGGACAAAGTAGCTTCACCAGCTGAGTCGTCTCGCCTTATAGTAGCTAATTCAACAACAATCAGATGGTTGTTATATATGTTACTTCACTGAAGAACATCCTAAGATATTTCTGCCCTTCTTTGTGCTTCAGGTGGGTCCCTATTAAAGGCAATGATTGGTATTGGATTCGTCATCACATAAAAGTTGGCATGCACGTCATTGTTGAAATTCTGGTGAGTGTTGTCTCTTGTTGTTTTCGTCACTTTCTTACTTACAGAATGTTGCTTAATATCGTTATTCACACCTAGTTTGATAATTTTTTTGGCACGTTAAGAAGTTGCTATTACTGTTACTGATAACTGTAGATAGGAAGCTCACATGCAGTTTTATTCTAGAAAGTGGCATCCTGAAAATAGAAGCCAACCACTTTTGGGAAGTGTACTAACAATGCTTTGTTTGATTTCAAAAGTAAATGGAACTTTGCAGTTTTTGTTAGCTTTAACTTCTTCCTCCCATCTCCCCCATTCTGGCAATTCCTGTTCGATGAAATCATCAAATATATGAGTGCCATAGTTCTTGTGGTCTAACTGACAGATTTTGTTCTTTTACAGGCAAAAAGAGATCCTTATCGATTTCGATTTCCTATTGAAATGCGTTTCGTTCTGCCAAACATAGATCACCTGATGTATGTAAATTTATGCATCTGACTGTTTTTCTCTCTTTAAAAGCTATGCTTTTTGTATCACTGAGATCTATCACTAATTAGTCTCATGATCAGTCAATGAAGCTGTTTGAAACTTATTACTCGTTATGTGCTTACATGTTGGTGATTTGGTGTTTGACTTATGTGTTCATTCCAGATTTAACAGATTTGACTTTCCACCAATATTTCACCGTGATGAAGATACTAATCCAGATGAATTACGGGTGTGTTCTTGCTCCTTTTATTACATATACAATCTTTTTCATGTTGATTTTATTACATATACAATGTTTTTCATGTTGAGACCTGGCATTCTGTAACAATGTTTGATGGCTCTGACATGGCAGATATTGTACATTAATTATGACTAAAGTTATATTACATTGTGTCTCTGTGTTTGTTTTGGTCTACCTTGAGTCATTTTGGGATTAATTTCACAATTTTAGGAGGATAATATGCTTGATTTTATTATCCATGTCATATGGACTAGAAACTGGCTTCTTAAAACAGGTGCTTATAATTACTCGTAACTGAACTGTGTTCTAAGTAAAAGATTATGTTTCTGAAGCATCTTGTTTTTTTTCTGGTTTGTGCTTATCTAATGTCATATATTACATGTTTCTAAAGATCTGGTGTTTTGTACCATGTTTATGCCTTAAAATTTTTTCATGCTTCTCTTGGCAGCGAGATTGTGCAAGACCTCCTGTTCCTAGAAAAGATCCTGGAGTCAAACCAGAAGAGGAGCCATTGTTGTCAAATCACCCTTATGTTGATAAGGTACTTACCGGAAAATAATACTTAGTGAAAAGTTGGCATTCTCGATTTTAACATAGCTAAAATGTATGATCATGCCCTAGATTTGCCAAAAACATTTGAGTTTCTTTGGTAAATCTGGTGAGGAACCCAATTACTCTCACATCGGTCCTTTTACGACTGTCTAGTAGGTTGTTATTCCTCTTGACATAGAGAAAAAGTTTATTAGAGAGATTAGTGTGGTAAGAATAGCTTTTTTAAGCCCTTTGTATTGTAATTATGACGCCGCATATAATAATAAGAAGGAGATGAAATGAACTTCTTGGGTTTTAACATTTAAAGTTCTGGGGCCTTTTCAGACATTTATAATTGTCTGCTTTTGTTATAGTAGTTGAACATTGGATTATTTATATGTTGCTTCTCGATCCCCTGATTGACTGCTTGCTTTTTTGTCAGCTAAGTGGCATCTTATGCTGTCATAATTCTTTCTCTTTTATGAGCTGCAGATAATCATTCTTTTTCCTTATTTTTTGTCTGTTATTCAGTTGTGGCAGATTCATAATGCTGAGCAAATGATTTTGGACGATATGGAGGCTAATCCTGATAAATACAAAGGCAAAGAATTGTCAGAGTTAACTGATAATGAGGATTTTGATGAACAAAACAGCATTGAATATACAAAAGTTTATTATAAGAATGACTTGCTACCAAAAATAATTCTGGTGAGCACTTTTATTTCCGTATTTTGTTGGTATATACTTTTTTACACATTCATGTGATGTTACAATATATTTTGGCAGAAAACAAGTGTTAAAGAACTTGATTTGGAAGCTGCCTTTGCCGAGCGTGAGGTGAATTATCCCCTTAACTTTTTATAGCCTGTGTTTTAATTACTTTGAAATCCATGCTATAGCTTTACTGGATATTTTTTTCTAAAGGATTGATACTTCATGTAACTGAAACTGTCTTCAATCCTTAAAATGTTGGTTCTGCAAGTACCAATTTCACTTGGTTCTTGTTTAGCATTCTGATGCATATATTTCTCAACTTTTGGTCTTTTCAATTGCAGTACTGAACCTGAGAGGTGTTCAGTTGTCAGAATAATCAAAATAGATTATGATTTTTTTTTTAATATGCATCTTAAGTATGGTTGAAATTTCAGGTTCTGCTCATCCTTTGACATGAAAATCATTTCGTCGCACACTTTTTACCTTTTATATTTTTCAGATATCATTCTCTTATCTCATCATCCAGTGCCTCTGAAATTCGTGCACTTGGTTTTCATTTGATGCCATTTGATCAGATCTCATGTGATCAATAAACTGGCACTGTAAGCAGATCTGATAGGGTTGGAGATTGATATTTCCGAGAAATTTTAACAGTTTTATTATTACTGTAAGATTTAAATCATCATTAGATAAAAAATATGAAGAACACATTAAAACATTTCATCAAGTTTTAGTAATAAGAATAGTGCATCTTCTTAAGAAGCTTAATTTGGTTTTCCTCTTTTTTCAGCACCATAATAAATTAAGAAGTGAAGCCGAGGCAAAAGGAGAGAAATATAAAATTGATAAACTGAGACGAAATATTGAAATGGATGAGTATGATTTCATCCATTGGCGTCGGTCATTTGAGGAAAGAGAAGCTTTGATCAGAGATATCAGCTGGTATTCCCATCACTGCCTTTTTCTTTGCTAAATCCTTTTATTCTACACTGGATTCCCTGAAATGTCCCTGCCTTCGCCAACTCATAAACCTTTTTAATTTTGTCAAAAATAGATGGAGTAATCTGGTATTCAACTGCATTAAACTGAAGTTATCTAAATTAATCACCAAACAAGTAATCTCCTTGCATTATACTTGAAGCCTTTTAGTTCTTGAATTTTGTGAGTAAACTATCTTTCGTTTCATGATTTGAGTCCTAATACTGCTAAGTAATTCAGACTATAATTTACTGTTCCTTTTGCGGAAGTTATTTTAGCTTCCCAGGATTTTTGTTGAGCCGAACTGGTATATTGGTGTTTTGTTTTGGCTTGACTCGTGAAATTGAACTTTTCAAGTCTCACTCTGGTTCAATTACTATTAGAGTTGAAGTTTCTGCGGTCAGATGATTTTGAAGACTAAGATAGTAATGCTTCCAGTTCCTTGCATTTTCGTCGAAGCATGACCATCTAGGGCCTGCCATATCTTCCTTGTTTCCTACTTAGTAAAGCAATAACTCAAGTCCTATGGTCTTTTGCAGCCGGCAAGCTCTTGGTCTGCCACTGGAAGAGCCGGGGAGGTATAAAGATGCCAGTTTCTTCGGGAAGGATCAATATGATCCTGCAAATCCTTTATATCGGTATGACTACTGGGGAGAACCCAAAAACTCAGAGAAGAGCAAGCAAGAGCGCATGACAGATGCCCACAATAAATCCATTGTGGGCAAAGGGATGGTTTGGTATGAGATGTCTTACGATGATGTCATCAAGCAGAAGATGCAGAGAGAAGCTCGTTCGAAAGGAGTTACCCAAGAAGAATCCTACGACGAAGATTCAGATGGTGATCATGGCGATGAGGACGATGATGACGACGACTTCGATTACAGCATTCTGAGCGACCCTAGTGTTAATTTGTCAAATCATCCTCTCGTTAATGGGACTGAATCTTCAAGCATATCAGACGAAGGCATGTTTGAGAATTAATGCATCAGGTCGAAGTATTCATCAGAAGTAGATTTTTTTTTGTACCTGTACAGTAATTGTAGTTAATGAGAAGAAACACCTTAAAGGGCAATTTCGAAATCTGGAATTGATATTTCTCAAAAAAATTAAAAATGGCAATGTTCTAGTAAATTTCTATTGAAAACTAGTCGCCGGAGAATGCGGACAACAAAGCCCAAATTCTTTGTCCGAACTCAGAAGGCCCATCATGGATATAGCTTTTTACTGGTGGTTTGAAGAACTTCTGCCCGCATGCGTTGGTTTTGCAATATATACTTTAAGATGGCGTCTGTCATTTAATCTCAATATAGCTTTTCCAGGAACAAATACTGATTCAATAGTCAAAATCAAAATTCTTTTTACCTATAAATGCACGAGATATTATTGTGAAGCAACCTGAATCGCTTAGCAGAAGCACAATTTCAGGACCATTAAGGCTACAGAAATTAAACAGAACAAACATCCGAACACAGACAATACCAATCCGAACAGCAGACTGATTAATTCAAAAGCAAACACTTCCGCCCAACTGATTCTGTATATTCAAAGCATTTACTCCCAACACATATGAACTACAAACCAACTCCAACTATCCAAAATTACAAAATCATTTCCAACAAGAATACTGAGATTAGATCTCTGTGACTATTAACCTGTGCGAGGAGATTGTCTCTACTCAGGCTATTTTACAGTTAGTAAAAGGTCCATCTCCCCAAGAATTTTCCCCTTGTTTTCTTCCTCGTCTGGTTTCATTCCCCCTATAGATGGACATGCATACACAACCAGTTATTAGAAAGAATGAAGCAAAGGCCTAAGCCAGACAAAACCCCTACCCTCAACTCTCCATTGCAGTTGAGTAATACAAATATAAATTTCCTTTTTACAAGAAAAATAAAAACCTAACACCTCTTCATTCAAAACCGTCATTATAAACCATGCAAACGCTTCCAATTTTCACTGCACATCCCAGCCGCGAGCTCGATTTCAAGGATCACGGACCCAAACCCAAAGAGTGAATGATCAAACTTCTCTGGCCAGTCCATCTTCATTCACTAGTCATGTCACCATTGTCATACATGGGTAACAGATGTTGCAGCCCACATAGCTGAAACATATCTAAAACAACTATCCAGAGTGCACGCTCACAAAATTCAGAATCATCATTCTGTTTTTGCTCCTTGACAAGGGCAGTGATATGAAGGAAATCAGATCAATTAATTTCTCCTTCCTCTATGTCTTTAACTGGCTCTTTAACCCTCTTGGGTGGTTCAACTTCCTCCTCATCATCATCATCCATCTTCATGTATAATCCTAATTGTTCCAAGGGGTTAACATTCCCCTGGAATTTAAAACTACCCAAACCATTCTGAGAATGCTCTGGGCTTGTCTCCTCCATAAAACTTGGTAAATGTTCATCTTGTGCAGACCTAAGCATTTCCAAATCTTCCATGAATTGACTATTCTCATTGATGTCCACAGTCTTTTCAATCTGCAAACATTTGGAAAACGTTGTGCATGAGACAAGGTTTGTAGCTGGCCTAAGCTATTCCATGTATTTACAATGTGTCCATTTTACCTTTTGCAATGCCTGACGTGCAGCTTCTCTCTCTAGTTCTCTCTTCCTTCTGGCTTCGGCTGCAGCTTCAGCTTCAGCTTTTCTTCGAGCCTCCTCAGCAGCCTTCACCTCCGCTTGAAGTCGAGCTTTTTCTGACAACACAGTATAAAGAAAAGTGCAAATAGACAATCATTTTTCAAAATCCAAAATCAAAAACAATGATTTTTCAAGAATCTTTGACAAAGAAATCAACATCAAACTAAGATTAGATTAGATGAAATAAAACAAAGCCAAACCTTCTCTTTGCCGCCTTTCAAGCTCCTCTCTCTCTTTGCGTAGTTTCTCAGGGTCACGCAGTTCGCCCTGAACTCAACATATCATAATGTAAATGGTCAGAGTGGAGTAAAGTTCATGAAAAATTATAAACCCCCTTATGGCTATTTTGAAAACCTTTTCAAGTGCTTTTTCCCGAGCTTTGAGTATGGTGTCAGCAAAACGATTCCTCAATAAAGCTGCACGATAGAGCTTTTTGGGGGAGACTTGCCTCTCAGATTGAGTACTCTCCCCTATAATGTTACAGCATGATTGATGAGACGATGACCAAAGAAATCATCATGCAGTCTTCTTAATGATTAAGCTTACCCTCTTGATGGCCATCCACCTCAATAGCAGTTGGCTCACTCAGGGAATTCAAATCTACCTGATCCGAACCGTCTACAGATGCTGGACAAGACATGGAAGCAGAACTTCAGAGAAACATTGTTGAACAACAAAAGTTTCCAAGCAACATAAAGAAAATGAAAAACAAAAACATATATTCAAGCCTTGGAACTCACAATTTCCAACGTCTGGAACACCAACATCACTTTCCTTTTCATCTAAATTTGCTTCCAAATCTAACTTTTCCTAAGATGGGAGAAAGTCAATTAAAAACTCTGTACCTCAACAAACAGAAAATACAAGGTACTCAACCCATGTGTCACCAACATTTTAAAAGTACAGCAAAAGAGAGAGCCATAACATTTCCATCCACTTTGAGCCTCAAAAGTAGCAGAATGTAAGATATTAAAGTATACCTTTGGGGCACTAACAGGAACTGATGCTTTAGCAGCCTCTGATTCACTGCTAGATGAACTACCTGAATCTGAATCTGAAGAAAGAAAAATGCTAATTACATTAAAAAAAAGGCAGTTTAGGAAAGAGTTCATGTCTTTATGCTACATAAGAAACTATAACAGCATCTACAAAAATAAAAAAATAAAAAAGCCAAGTCTTTGGTGAAATTCTCTGGTTCAGGGATAAAAACAAATTAACAATTAGTATTATTGGTTTGGGGCAGAGTTTTAATTATCAATTACATCATGCGCCCAACTAAGTGAAGAGGCAGAGATGGAGCAAAAATTTAGTTAGTAATTAACTTCATATAACATGTTATCTGTATGACTAGGCAACAAACATGGCAGGAAGTTCAAAGCTCCAGAGTAACTTTATCATAGCAGGAAAAATAACATCGAATTTAAATCCTGATAGAAATCAGAGGTGTTATACTACATATGAAAAATGACTGATATCTAGAAAGTGTTTCCCAGCTTATAAATTATATTGCCAAACATGAAGGAAAAAATAAAAAGTAAAACTTCACATTCAGCAATAGAAAAGTGTCCGTATTTAAATGTTGAACTTGCAAAGATTTATATGATAATTTCAATTGTGTCAGAAAAGATGACACAACAAACTCTGGGTCTCAAATAATTTCTTAATAGAAAGAGAACTTGAATGAATAAGTCACACAGAACTTCGAACCACCTGAGGAAGAGCTCGATTCACTACCAGAACTACTTGAACTACTGCATTTACTGTTTCTCTGAGCAGCATCCTTCCCTACCTCTACAGGAGGGACGTTAGCAATAGCAAGATCATTACCACCAACAATATCTACATCCTCATCAACCTGACCATTGCCTAAAAAAATAGATGACACATCAGTTTTTAACTTGCAAAGAAATCCTGTGTATAGTACATAGGTTCACCATTTTACACTCAGAAATAGGTCCTTATATCACAGATAAGTAAAAAGTTACCTTTGCCCAATTGCATCAATGAATTGCTACACCCAGACCCATTAAGAATCTGTACCAAAAAAATTCACAACAAAAGTCAAGAATACATCACATATTCTTTTGAGGGGGAAAAAAGCAAAGAAGCCTGAGAAAGAGGTACCTCCATTTCACGAGGTTCAGGTTTTGCCTGCTTTTTCTTTTTCTCCATCAAATAATCATCTAAAAGCTTCCGCAAAGCAAACAAAGTATCATTGCTAAGAGCATCAATATCAATCTCTAGCTCATCTTCCTCACCAGTATCGCCTGCACTATGCTCTTTTAAGAAGTCAATAATGCTTTCAGGTAACTCTTCAAGCAAAGACTCCAATTCAGTGCTCAAAATACGCTTGTCATCATTTGTCATGACTCGTTTCACAGGCTCTGGTTTGACCTTCTTATCATTGAGGGAAACTTTTTTCTTCTTCATGCATGGCATTGCCATTCTGGTGCCAGTTTCCGTACCTACACCGTCTCTTGAAGGCAATAATGTCATATCAGCAGCCACTGGAAGCTTCTTCTCTACAGCTTTCCATCTCACCTCAAAATATTTGCTTAGTGTCTCGGCCATGAAATGGACATCATTTCCTGGTGGGTTGTAGGTCATTGCATTTGAGAAAGTAAGACGGACATCTGTAGCAAACCCCAATGGACTTGAATATTGACCTGAAGCCATCTTGCTCTTTATCGTGCCTAAATCCATTGGATGCTTGATGACATTGAAATAGTCAGGAATGTTCAACTTCACCGCATCTACTGGAGTGTTAAAGACCCAACCAAACTGATGTGACATCAAACGGCTTAGTAAATTTTCACATTGCTTCATCAACATTGCATTTGAAGCATTTGCTGCCGCTGCTGCCACCAGTGGCTTCACTGATTCAAAACCCCCAGAATTACTCCTTTTCGTTTGGGGCCCATTGCGCCTTGGAGTAGCTCGTTTCTTACCCTTTGAAGCCAATACTTCAGAGGGCACACGAAAATTCTCTAATGGAGGCCTCTTTTGCCCATCACTGCAACTTCGAATATCACTAGAAGGTGATGGAACAACATTGGAACTTAGAGAAACAACTTTCTTCTGAAGCAACCGGACCTGTTCAAGTTCTGCTTTTAATTTCAGTTCCAAACTCTTCCTTTCAGTCCATGACATCTTTGACAGTGTTAAGACTTGTAAAGGTACACCAAAACTATCATAACCATCTGCATTCAAGCTAATGCACTTCCTTTTGGGTGCACAAGAATCCTCAGAAGCTGTCATCTCCGTGTCAACTCTTCCCGAGCCGCCAAACCCTTCGGATTCAGCCATGGTCTCAACGGCATGCCGGTAATCAGGAACAAAACCAGAAGAATGCCCTTTAGAATACTTTCTTGACTTTCCCATCATTTGTGGAATCAAACACTTCTTCAATTGCTTCTGTCCAACAAAGTCTATGGGAACAGTTGGTGCCATAAGATTACTACCTCCCAATAACTGCACATATCATCCTTGACCATCAAATTCAATATCCTTCCCGAATCTCACAAAAACGCCGTTTTTAACATCTGCGAATTCAATTATAGTATCAACAGATAAATTCCACAGGTTCCACCATCCCCACTTCGTCAAAAACCACACTTGGCCCAGCAGCACCAGCAACTGCTTTATCCACTAATATATATGGGTGTTATATCAATGCCAAAATTTTAAATTCTCACTACTAAATCTATGTTTGCTCACGAGCAATACCAATTTTTGTATGTCCACATTATCATTTGATTGGTAATACTAACAATTGTAAATTCGATTATTGAATATTTAATTAAACCCTAATACTGTCACTTTCATATATTGAATCCAAGCAATGTACTCTCCAAAAAAGGGGAAAAAAATTAAGCTCTTTTTTCGGTCGCTAAAATACTGAATCACTCTCCTTCCCCATTTCGAATCAAATAGTCTAAAGGTTAGGAATAAAAGGAATGATCAAACGAAAAAATTATACTTACAAGAAAAAAAAAAAAGAAAAAAAAAACCTAGATGCTAATGAGCATAAACCCTAGATCGAGTCGAAGCTAAACAATAAATTGCATCGACACGAACGAATCCAATCCAAAGGTTTCGAAAACCAAAAACCTACAAGGACCCCCCCGAGACGGAACCTGTTAAAAAGGACCCAATTCCACCTGGATCTCGCGAATAGCCGTTGATTCGAAGAAACCCTTAAGTGCGCCAATCATAACAGAGAGAAACAAAGCTAGCGAAAGAAAGAGAGGGAGAAAATAACACTCAATAGAGAGAGAGACAGTGTGATCGATTTTGGGCTCTTTTGATCCTCTACTTAAAGGCCCATTTTGTTCTGATTGCCCGCCGGTTTTAAACGAATGCCAGCCGTACATTATCTGCACCGTCACAAGTCCAAATCTGACGGCTGTGGTGTGAATTTTTTTTTACGTCCTGAGCACTCCATGTCGATTTAATTAATCCTTGCTCTAGACCTTTTACATAATGAAGAAATAGATGCCACGCTCGCGAGTATAATATGTTTATACTCGCTTTAATGTTATCCATCGTGTCATTTTCGAAGATCTTGAGACACGCGTTGTTCTTCCTGCGGCGAGTGTACAGTCACAGTGGATTATGTGAAGAGGGAAAAGCAGGAGGGTTAACTCATTTGCCGACCACGTGTCGATTTCTTTGACTTTTACCGCCACGTGACGCGGCAAACCGAACCATTACACGTGCTCGATTTTATCCTGTATGCTACCGGAATATTTTTGTCGCTTTTTTAAAATATAATATTGGCTAAAACTCATAAAACCCCTCAAGGTCTACATCAATATAAATAGTACCTCTAAAGTTTCAAACATACTCGTAACGACCCAGAACAATCAAAGTGGGCCTAATCTTTAGGGATTGGGTTTAATCCCTGAAAGAAAATCCATGAAGGCCCAAAACCCAACGGGCCACTCTGTGTGTTTGCTGACACGGACTGACTTATGACAATAAAGAATTGGGCTTAATCCTTAGAGTTTGGCCCAATATCACTTGAAAGATTTGATCACAGACACAAGAAAGAAATACTGGTTGAATAAAAACATTATCAAGAATTAAAGTTTATTGTTAATTTCGGCCAAATTCTTCAATCTTTTTTGTTTATTGTCCGATTACCTTGGTATATCTTCCCTCCTCTTCCTTTAACTATTGCAATAAACCCATGATAATAAAAAATTTATATCACATTTAAAAAATTAAAATAATTATAAGTCATATTTAATTTTTAATCTTCCTCGTGTGATTATACAAAACATCGAAAATATCAAATAACTATTAAATTGACTATAAAAATATTTACGTAAATTAACTATAATATTTTTTAATGTGTAAATAAATATTAACCGTCATATAAATAGAGATTTGATAAGTATCTTACTTCTTCTCATGAAATATATATATATATATATATATTCAGTTCCAAAATCTTTTGCCCACCGTTAGTTTGTGCAAATATAGAGAGAGAGAATCATTAGAGAAACCAGCAAGACCACAGCTTTATAGGAATGGATGGTCTGTCTTGAAGCAATATATGCACTTGAGAATGCTAATTAACACGGTTTGACAATGATAAATAACTGAGAATACGTTGAACAACCCTAGGCTAGAGAATCATTAGAGAAACCGGCAAGACCACAGCTTTATATGAATGGATGGTCTGTCTTGAAGCAATATATGCACTTGAGAATACTAATTAATACGGTTTGACAATGATAAATAGCTGAGAATACGTTGAACAACCCTTGGCTCAAATAATCTAACCGGGTCTAGTATGCACCTAAAGAACATCAATTCTTCTTTGGATTCATTATTTGTTTCCTCTTTTGATGATAATGAAGATGACGATGTATTTATTTTATTAGAGAATTCAACCATGTCTTGGTGGATGAGATCTGAGTCACTATTCGTGCCCCCGGAGAAACTGTAACCAATTGCATTGATATTGAATTCTGTAGGCTGATTTTCTTTTTTTTTTCCTTGTTCTTCCTCTCTTTTCAATAAGTTATAATGAGGTACCTTTTTCAGGTATTGGTAAATTCTTGGACTATTGAATAAATTCTTCCACCAAAGAGAGAGGAAGAAAATCTTGAGAGTCGATACCCATATATAGCCTAGCCAATCTAATCCCTCCACAGCACCCATATTTTTAATCACTAAACTAGGCAATGGAGAATTCCTACTGTCCTAGATATATATACTTTTACTAGCTAGTGTTATAAAAGCATGAATACCACAGCACATAAGATAATATTCCCAGGTAGGCAGTGTTGGCAAAAATTTCGTCCGCGTCCCACCCCGTTCAAGATGGACATTGAAGATGATCTCATCCCCAAACTTGAAAGCAAGGTGGAGACAGAAATATACATTGTTATTCCTGTTTCAAAGTGAACGAGGACAGGATAAGGAAAATCGTCGTGTTTATCTAATTTTATATTATTAATATATTTAAAATTAAAAATAAAATTAATATATTTATATATATACATATATGATTAAATTTTTTTTATTTATTAAATAAAATTTTATAAAAATAAAAATATAATAATTAGTTGATATTAAATTAAATGAACAATTATAATCATTGAATTAAATTTTAATACATTAATAAAAGATTAACAAAAAAAATAACTCTCAAAATTTTATTTTTTTATTTATAAGATAAAATATTTTTTTATAAAAATAACATAAAATTTAATAAAATTTTAAAATTTTATTTAATTTATTATTTTTATTAAAAATTAATATTGTAATTAATTAACACATTAA